>SJXQ01002617.1:185079-220773 GCA_006408695.1 Aepyceros melampus
CCCAAATGTTCCCTGCCTCCTGATATTCATGGCCTTGAGTAAATTTCCTCACTGTGTGTTTCAGGGCTGGACCTAGTTAATTGCTTCCAATGATGAAATCAGGTTATAAAAAGACTGTGACTTCCACTTCTTATGGGTGTGCACAATTTTGATGAAGCAAACTGTCTTTTGTGAGCTACATTACTGACAGGCCCATGAAGCAAGGAACTGAGGGCAGATCTATACAATAGCCAGCAAGACGAATGGAGGACCTCAGCTCAACAGTCTTCGAGAAAAGGACTGCTGTCAAAAATCATATGGGTGAACTGAAATCATTCCCCACTCAAGTCTTCAGATAAGACCACAACCACGTGGTCACCTCATAGGCAGCCACATGGCAGACTTTGAGGCAAAGGACTCAGCTAACCTCTGCCATGTTTCAAGAAACTGTGAGCAAATAAATATGTATTCATTTAAGCTGTTACATTAGGGGATAATTTGTTATGAAACTATAGGCAACTAATATTATCTACAGCAATAAAATAAGAAGTTAAAATTCTTTCAATATGCACAAAATGTGAACCTGTTTTCAAGTATAAATGTATTTCTAGAAACTTGTGTTAAAATGCAAGCGATATTTTTAAGTTATACTTTTTAATTTTTTGAGTCACCTCCCATACAGTAATTGGAGGGCACTTAATTTAGCTCACTCAATCAACACATCTACAAGACATTAAACATGATATACCCACAGAAACAGAGATGAGAACTGCAGCTGACAGAAGCAAGGGATGGGGGTGGGGTAACTGGATGAAGATAGACAAAAGGTACAAATTTCCAAAGGACAAAAGGTAAAATAAAATTTTGGTGATGTAATGTACACCATGGTGACTGTAGTGATCTATACTGTATTGTAATATTTGAGTTACTCAGAGTAAATAAGCTCCATCACATGGAAAAACATTTAAATTATATTTTGCAATATACATATAACATACGCATATCTCAAATCATTACCTCGTATATCTGACACTTACACAACATTATATATCAAATAGACTACAGTAAAACTGGAAAAAAAATAAGCAAATAAGAAACTAGAAAATAATATGAATTAAAATAATAATAATAATGATACCAAAAATACACTTTAAAATTAGTGAAAGCAAGGCAACACTCAGATATTACTGAATAGCATATTAAAAATAATTTAATCTACTCTCACCAATAAGGAATAATAGGCCAAAGAGATTACTTATAATATTGCCTCAGAAAAGCTACCACATTTGCACATCCCTAAATGAAATGTATTTCTTGTAAACTAGAGAAATCTCTTCCCTTACTTCTTATATCATGTAAAATATATAGCCTGGAACTGGTATAATTGTCATCAATATATAGTTGGATTAAAACACACCTCTTAATAGTTTTATATAGCTGTGTGAAGAAATTCCATTGGATTTCTATGTAAATAATTTCTATTTACCAAATAAAACTAATTTAGCTAAAACAATAATTCAAAATGTGAACGAGTATCTGTGTGAATTGTAGATGTTATCAACTGAACAACTGTTATTATGCCTAATCCATACAGTGTTTATAAGCAAAAATTACTGAAATGAGGAGAGACAGTCTTATTAACTCATAGCTAAAAAGTATCATGTTAAAATAATACAAGCTATGTACAATGCTATAAAGCCAAACTCAAAGGAGCACCATGAAAATTGATTTCATTTCTTTGTGGATCCCATGTATATTAATATACCCTTACAAAATGCCTAATGACTCGAAGGCCGCATTCCTCCCTTCATTATCAGAAGAGACAGCCTCCAAGTCACAGCAATGCTTTACAACTGATAGATTCCATCCAGAAAATATCTTAAAAATCGTAGACACAGAAAAAACAACCTCATTCCCTTCCAAACATACACGTTCCTAGCTTTGGTTTAAGCTCTAAAGTACTGTATTCAATTATACATTTCATATAGATAATCTTATAATACATGCAATATATATATATATGTAATTGTATTAAAAAGAAACCGGTTAACTATGCAACAAAACTCACAAATTATAATACTAAGGGCATAAAAGCCATTGTTACAACATGGGGAAGTGACTAAGAATGAAACTGGGTTCCAACCACAGCTATGCACTTACTAGCTGTGTAACCAAGACATAATTCTTAATCTCCCTTAGGATCAGTTTCCTCACCTATAAAACTATAATATAGTTCTTTACGGACTAATGAGATATGAATTACAAAATGTTTATCACAGCTCTGGAACACAGGAAAGCATAAGAAATGTGATATTATTATTATTTTGATTGTATTGTAATTTTTATTTGTAGTGATGGTACAGGGAGTAAGAAGTACAGTCAAGAAAAAGGTATTTTGGAGGATACTCATTCAGAAAGTTTAGATACACTGTCTCAATTTCTCTTTGCAAATAGTGACTTTTCAGTTCAGTTCAGTCACTCAGCCATGTCCAACTCTTTGCAACCCCATGGACTGCAGAACGCCAGGCCTTCCTGCCCATCACCAGCTCCCGGAGTTTCCTCAAACTAATGTCCATTCAGTCGGTGATGCCATCCAACCATGTCATCCTCTGTCATCCCCTTCTCCTCCAGCCTTCAATCTTTCCAAGCATTGGGGTCTTTTCAAATGAGTCAGTTATTTGCATCAGCTGGCCAAAGTACTGGAATTTCAGCTTCAACATCAGTCTTTCCAATGAACACCCAGGACTGACTTCCTTTAGGATGGACTGGTTGGATCTCCTTGCAGTTGAAGGGACTCTCAAGAGTTTTCTCCAACACCACAGTTCAAAAGCATCCATTCTTCAGTGCTCAGCTTTCTTTACAGTCCAACTCTCACATCCATACATGACTACTAGAAAAACCATTGTTTGACTGGATGGATCTTTGCTGCCAAAATAATGTCTCTGCTTTTTAACATGCTGTCTAGGTCGGTCAAAACTTATCTTCCAAGGAGCAAGCATCTTTTAATTTGATGGCTGCAGTCACCATCTGCAGTGATTTTGAAGCCCACGAAAATAAGTCTGCCACTGATTCCACTGTTTCCCCATCTATTTCCCATGAAATGATGGGACCAGATGCCATGAACTTTGTTTTCTGAATATTGAGCTTTAAGTTAACTTTTTCACTCTCTTCTTTCACTTTCATCAAGAGGCTCTTTAGTTATTCTTCTCTTTCTGCCATAAGGGTGGTATCTTCTGCGTATCTGAGGTTATTGATATTTCTCCTGGCAATCTTGATTTCAGCTTGTGCTTCCTCCAGCCCAGTGTTCTCATGATGTACTCTGTATGTAAGTTAAATAACCAGGGTGACAATATTACAGCCTTGACGTACTCCTTTTCCAATTTGGAACCATTCTGTCATTCCATGTCCAGTTCTAATTGTTGTTTCCTGGTCTACATACAGATTTCCCAAGAGGCAGGTGAGGTGATCTACTATTCCCATCTCTTTAAGAATTTTCCAGATTGTGGCAGCCCACAAAGTCAAAGGCTTTGGCATAGTCAATAAAGCAGAAGTAGATATTTTTATGGAACTCTCCTGCTTTTTCAATGATCCAACAGATGTTGACAATTTGATCTCTGGTTCCTCTGCCTTTTCTAAATCCAGCTTGAACATCTGGAAGTTCACAATTCATGTACTGTTGAAGCCTGGAATGGAGAATTTTGAGCAATACTTTACTAGAATGTGAGATGAGTGCAACTGTGTGGTAGTTTGAGCATTCTTCGGCATTGCCATTCTTTGGGATTTTCCAGTCCTGTGGCGACTGCTGTGTTTTCCAAATTTTCTGGCGTATTGAGTGTAGCATTTTCACAGCATCATCTTTCAGGATTTGAAATAGCTCAACTGGAATTCCATCACCTCCACTAGCTTTGTTCATAGTGATGCTTCCTAAGGCCCACTTGACTTCACATTCCAGAATGTCTGACTCTAGGTGAGTGATCACACCATCGTGATTATCTGGGTCGTGAAGAAAACACAGGAGAACTGCACAAAAAAAGAGATGATGGTGTGATCACCCAGTTAAGAGCCAGACATCCTGGAATGTGAAGACAAGTGGGCCTTAGGAAACATCACTACCAACAAAGCTAGTGGAGGTGACGGAATTCCAGTTGAGCTGTTTCAAATCCTAAAAGATGATGCTGTGAAAGTGTTGCACTCAATATGCCAGCAAATTTGGAAAACTCAGCAGTGGCCACAGGACTGGAAAAGGTCAGTTTTCATTCCAATCCCAAAGAAAGGCAATGCCAAAGAATGCTCAAACTACCACACAATTGCACTCATCTCACACGCTNTGAGCTATTTCAAATCCTAAAAGATGATGCTGTGAAAGTGCTGCACTCAATATGCCAGCAAATTTGGAAAACTCAGCAGTGGCCACAGGACTGGAAAAGGTCAGTTTTCATTCCAATCCCAAAGAAAGGCAATGCCAAAGAATGCTCAAACTACCACACAATTGCACTCATCTCACACGCTTAGTAAAGTAATGCTCAAAATTCTCCAAGCCAGGCTTCGGCAATACATGAACTGTGAACTTCCAGATGTTCAAGCTGGTTTTAGAAAAGGCAAAAAAACCAGAGATCAAACTGCCAACATCCGCTGGATCATTGAAAAAGCAAGAGAGTTCCAGAAAAAAATCTACTTCTGCTTTATTGACTGTACCAAAGTGTTTGACTGTGTGGATAACAATAAACTGTGGAAAATTCTTCAAGAGATGGAAATACCAGACCTCTTGACCTGGCTCTTGAGAAACCTATATGCAGGTCAGGAAGCAAGTTAGAACTGGACATGGAACAACAGACTGGTTCCAAATAGGAAAAGGAGTACGTCAAGTCTGTATATTGTCACCCTGCTTATTTAACTTATATGCAGAGTACATCATGAGAAACGCAGCTGGATCATTGAAAAAGCAAGAGAGTTCCAGAAAAAAATCTACTTCTGCTTTATTGACTGTACCAAAGTGTTTGACTGTGTGGATAACAATAAACTGTGGAAAATTCTTCAAGAGATGGAAATACCAGACTCTTGACCTGGCTCTTGAGAAACCTATATGCAGGTCAGGAAGCAAGTTAGAACTGGACATGGAACAACAGACTGGTTCCAAATAGGAAAAGGAGTACGTCAAGTCTGTATATTGTCACCCTGCTTATTTAACTTATATGCAGAGTACATCATGAGAAACGCTGGGCTGGATGACGCACAAGCTGGAATCAAGATTGCTGGGAGAAATATCACTAACCTCAGATATGCAGATGACACCATCCTGATGGCTGAAAGTGAAGAACTAAAGAGCCTCTTGATGAAAGTGAAAGAGGAGAGTGAAAAATTTGTCTTAAAGCTCAACATTCAGAAAACTAAGATCACGGCATCTGGTCCCATCACTTCATGGCAAATAGATGGGGAAACAGTGGAAACAGTGGCTGACTTTATTTTTCTGGGCTCCAAAATCACTACAGATAGTGACTGCAGCCAATAAATTAAAAGATGCTTGCTCCTTGGAAGGGAAGTTATGACCAACCTAGACAGTATATTAAAAAGCACAGACATTACTTTGTCCACAATGGTCTATCTAATCAAGGCTATGGTTTTTCCAGTGGTCATTTATGGATGTGAGAGTTGGACTATAAAGAAAGTTGAGTACTGAAGAATTGATGCTTTTGAACTGTGGTGTTAGAGAAGACTCTTGAGAGACCCTTGGACTGTAGGAGTTCCAATCAGTCCATTCTAAAGTTGATCAGCCCTGGGTGTTCACTGGAAAGACTGATGCTGAAGCTGAAACTCCAATACTTTGGCCACTTGATGCGAAGAACTGACTCATTTGGAAAGACCCTGATGCTGGGAAAGATTGAGGGTAGGAGAAGGGGACTACAGAGGATGACATGGTTGGATGGCATCGCCAACTCAATGGACATGATTTTGGGTGAACTCTAGGAGTTGGTGATAGACAGGGAGGCCTGGCATGGTGTGGTTCATGGGGTCACAAAGAGGCGGACACGACTGATCGACTGAACTGAACTTTCAGAGCTCAGTTGGTAAAGAATATGCTTCAGTGCAGGAGAACTAGGTTCAGTTCCCGGGTTTGGAAATTCTCCTGTAGAAGGAAATGGCAACCCACTCCAGTCTTCTTGCCTTGGGAATCCCATGGACAGAGGAGCCGGGCAGGCTACAGTACATGTGTAACAAGAGTCGGACATGACTTGAAGACTAAACCAGACCAGAACACTATTCTTGCTTTGAAAATTCCATGGACAGAGGAGCCGGGTAGGCTACAGTCCACGGTGGTTACAAGAGTCAGACAGTATTACTGACAATACAGCAACAAATGTATGGTTTTTAGCTGGCTGCCTGAAAGAATTAAAGCCTTCTCAGTTTGTTCCTTTCCATATTAAGGTTTACAGTAAGGAGCATGCATATTATGTTATTAAGATGACAAATTATTTGTTGGGACACCAGGTCTCTCAGGACACTTCAGCACCATTTATCAGAGTTGTGCACTGAGTCTGACGTCTCTTTATTTTCAACTGATTTCCAAGAATATCTTTATTAAAAGACAGATGAATTAGATATTAATACTTTTTTTGGTGTTTTTTTCACTAAACATATAAGACTTTGTTAAGCAATCAAACAAGGGTGGTTTTGTTCAAAAGCAGCCAGCTGATTCTAAGACTAAGAAATACAATTTAAAATATGACCCTAGAAGAAAACTGCTTTTACATAAATACATCTTCAGACTCAGTTCCACAATAATTTTGAAGCTAGCCTAATATCTCAAACATTGAAAATGATCTTTATATGCATTTGAAATATTTATAACCTCTCAATTTTCTATTATTATTAAAGCTAAATTGAACTATGGAAATATATTATTGAAAAAAAATTTTTATTAACCTTCTATGTTTGTTTCTGGATTCTTCCCTGGTGGCTCAGAGGTTAAAGCGTCTGCCTCCAATGCGGGAGACCCGGGTTCGATCCCTGGGTCGGGAAGATCCCCTGGAGAAGGAAATGGCAACCCACTCCAGTATTCTTGCTTGGAGAATCTCATGGACTGAGGAGCCTGGTGGGCTGCGTCCATGGGGTCACAAAGAGTCGGGCACGACTGAGTGACTTTACTTACTTACTTACTTACTATGTTTGTTTCTTACATTTCCTCCAAGCAACATTAAAACCAAAGAAATTCCTTACAACTTACACACACAGACTATCTTTGTTCTTCCTGAAGCCTCAAGAGAACCCTAGAAATTCTAATTAGAATTAGCAGTTATAACCTACATATTTTATTATTTCAAGCTTGGTTAATATTAACCATCATTACTTTAACTAATATAATATCATTATTACCTATAATTACTACAGGTTTCTAAGAAAAATGACACTATTATCATAACCTTAATGTTTATATATCCCCAAATATCATCAATATGAAGAATAAATGAAACTAGAAAACATACCCAAATTCCAACAGTTACATCTATGACGTATAGTCAAAAGTACTGTATGTTGCTGTGTTAGTTGCTGAGTTGTGTCCGACTCTTGGTGACCCTATGGACTGTAACCCGCCAGGTTCCTCTGTCCATAGAATTCTCCAGGCAAGAATACTTGAGTGGGTTGCCAATTCCTTCTCCAGGGGATCTTTGACACCCACGGATCAAACCCAGGTCCCTGGCATTGCAGGCAGATTCTTTACCATCTGAGCCACTAGAGCAGTCCAAAGTCTTTGCTAACTACCTGTATTATATGCATTCTTCTTTATTAACACAGAGAGCATTTTGAGATCTACTTTGTCATATAGCATCAATAGGCTTGTAAAAAGAGACGAAATATTGTAAGCATGGGGACACAGGATTGGGGACTGGAAGAAACTGTAGAGAATTCATACTCATCAGGATATTATCACACATCGTCTGCTTTACTGGCATTGATTCACAATCAATGGTCCATCATCTATCTGTGAATTTCCATCAACTATATGTCTGCCAAAGGCCTGCTCAATGGTTAATCATCAAATTATTGGGCCCCTAAGGTTTAAAGAACAAAACCCCATTTCCTCCGTGTGATGTTCACCTCACCACCTTCACTTCAAGTCCAAGACAACAGGCTGTGCTTTCAACACAGGTTGCACTTCGGCCTCCTGCTATTTTGCTAATGTTGTTCTCTGCCTAGAATGCCTGCTCTCCTTCTCCCTTTATTGAAATTTTCCTTAAAATTCAGCTCAATAGATTCCCTCCATTTGCCCTGCTCAAATTTAACTATTTCCATTTTGTGCTTCCTTGGCTTTTAAAAAATAGCTAGTCTAATATTTAATAAAAATTGATTAAATGGAGTATACCTCTTTCTCTATTCTTTACTAAATATGTTCCTTGATATCCAGATAAGACCTTATTCATTTACCTCCCTCCTATTTATTACAGGACCTTTCACACAGAATATGCGCATGCATGCTAAGTCACTTCAGTCATGTCCAACTCTGTGTGATCCTATGGACTGCAGCCTGCCAGGCTGCACTGTCCATGGGATTTTCCAGGGAAGAATGCTGGAGTGGGTTTCCGTGCCCTCCTCCAGGGGATCTTCAAGACCCAGGGCTTGAACCCGCGTCTCTTACGTCTAACCTGCATTGGCAGGTGGGCTCTTTACCACTAATGCCACCTGAGAAGCCTGTACTATACATAGTGGATACCCAACAAATATAAATTAAATGAAATGAGAGATCCATCTTCTCCTATGATAGAGATACTTTGAATTATAATTGGTAATTTAAAGTAATTTTCTCTACAACTCTAAGAATAAGTGATTCAAATAGAAAATAAGATGGTACTTTCCCATATTAAATATTTACATATTTATTTACAACAGGTATTAGAACTAGCCAATTTTAAAACTTCTTTCTATTTAGCAATCTAAAGCAAATTTAAACTCAAGTGAAACATTTTTTAAAAAACACAGACTAGTAATGCTTTACAGCACATTTAGGGAGAACAGAAATGTGAGCTTTCCAAACCTCTTACAGGTAGAGGAATTTCTCAGAGGTTGTGGAACATTGGGCCTAAGAGTTTGGGAATTAGGTCTCAGAAATGAATATGTTGCTCCTTCCAGGATACAGCTGGGAGAGTAGCAACAGCAGCGGAACAGGGGAAAAAGTGGTGCCCTGGAGCTGGGAAAGCCAGGGCGGTGTGGTTTCAGTTTCCTGGAGCCACAGCCTCCAGCTGATTTCTTACTGATCCTGCCGCCTATTGACCAAGTAGGAATCAAGGCACTGCAATCGATAAGGAATTTCAACTGTTACAACTAAGATCAAACAATAGTTACTAAAATAAATGGAAACATGTATCATTCAAGTTTGTTTTGACTATGTAATGAAATATGGGCTTCCCAGGTGGCTCAGCGGGTAAAAAATCTGCCTGCAATACAGAAGATGGAGTCGCAGGTTCGATCCCTGGGTCGGGGAGCTCCTCCGCAGGAGGGCATGGCAACCCACTCCAGTGTTCTTGCCTGGAGAATCCCATGGACAGAGGAGCCTGGTGGGCTACATTCCATGGGTCACAAGGAGTCAGACACGACAAGCAACTGAGCACATGCCCGTGTTATGAAATATGCTATGATGCGTAATTGTTCCTTTAAATGTCCCTGCAGAAATAAATCTTAGTAAAAGTAATGGTACCCAAAGGTGCTCCTGACCAGATTCGGACTCAAATATTCAAAATTAGGTCTTCCCTGATGGTTCAGTGGGTAAAGAATCGCCCGCAATGCAGGAGACACAGGCTTGATCCCTGGGTTGGGAAGATCCCCTGGAGAAGGAAATGGCAAGCCACTCCTGTATTCTTGCCTGGAGAATTCTATAGACAGAGGAGCCTTGTGTGCTACATTCCATGGGGTCACAAAGAGTCAGACACAACTTAGTGACAGGGATTCAAAATTAGGAAAGTAGTAGTAGTAGTAATAGCACATAGAAAATTCAGAGAATCAGAGTTAAGACAAATGGAAATGCAGAATTCTCAGCAGTGAGTACATGAGAGCCTTTACATAACTGTTGTTTGATTTTAATTTGGTTTGATTATGGTTTAGCAGCCAGAATAAGAATGGCTTCTACTCTAGCTGACTGGCTTTATGAGCAGGAAATTGTCATGCTGAATTAACATTGTATTAAGTGTCAATATCTAAAACAAGACACCCACCCACACACCCACACACACACACACACACACACACATACACAGCATCATGTTAAATCAAAAGGAAAGGGGAACTGATATTTATCAAGTGCCTGCTATATTAAGTACCATGCTGGGTCCTTTAAATACATAACACTATTTAATTCTCATACTACTAAACATCAGCCTTTCTTATTTTACAGATGAGAAAATTCAGTCACACAGGTTACTAGTATCACAGCTGAAATACAAGTATGTGACTCCATTTCCCCTGGGCTTTCCCCACTATACCACAATACCTTGAGAAACTCTCTAATGGATTTTATATTAACATGCACGTATCAAATTATCAAATTTCACTTTGTTCATTTGTAAAACAGAGTTCGGTTTAATCATTTCTAAAGTCCAGATGGACTCTAAAATTTTATGAAACATATAATTCTTATGGGACTCAATATAAATGCATCAATAAGTAAAAGAATAAATGCTCAATACAAATGTGCAAAGAAGTAGAGGAAGACGTTCACAGAAAAAGAGGTTAAAATTGCCTTTTAAGAGAAGAAAAGCTGCTACGCTTTTAATTTAAGGGGCAAAAATTGTAACATGGATGATTTGCCACTTACCTCTGAGATGGGCAAAGGTTGTAGGGAAACAGGTACTCATATATATTTTAGATGTAACACTATAAATGAATACAAACTCTTTGGAAGGAAATTTGGTAATATTTATCAAAATTTCATTTCATCTAAGAATTTCACTTCTAAAATGTATCCTACAAATAAGTGCTATGTGCACTAAGATGTATATGTAGATACATGTTCACTGCAGAATTGCTTGAAATGGCAAGAGACTGGAACTAATCTCAATATCCATTAATAGGCAATCAGTTACATACATTCAGACGGGGACTATATGACAGTATTCTACATATTGTGTAAAAGAACACAGTAGATAAACATAAACTACTATGGAAAAATATTCAAATATGTAAAGAGAAAACAGAAAGAAGAAAAAACAAAAAGTGATAAAAACACATATGCTTCTATAGGCATAGACTATTTCTAGGAGGCAATGTGAGAAATCAGTAAGAGTGGTTTTCTCTGGGGAAGAAACTGTAAGTCTGGGATTGAAGAGATATGTTTACCATGCATATTTTTATTATTATAACTAATACCTTGAAATAAGCATGTTTTAGTTTTTCAACTAAAAAAAAACCAGATTATAATAAATAGTAATCTCTGGAGTCCGAAGAATCTTTTAAATGTGAAGTTTACAAGAGCAAATGAGGGGGAAAAAAGGCTTAGCAGGAATTTTTTAAATGTCAAAATTCTTCAGAATACTTTAGTTCGCCCCAGATTTCTGTGTATGTGTGAGCTACAATCTATGAAGAACAGATACAGCACAAGCGCCTCCATTGCATAAGATAAGCTAGAAGGGCTGAACAGGAATAATTTTCACCTCCCCCCACCACCCCCCTGCTGAATCTTCCAAAATTCACATTCTCACATTCTAGGGCGCGTTGTGACAAATCAGATAAATGAATGGTAAAGGTGCTAATTCCAAGGGCATGGGCATGTGGAATATATCAATTTCTTAGTTGTAAACACTCACTCAGGCTGAAAAAAACTCCTACGCTTAAGTAAGCTATCAGTTCTGCAATAATTAGTAAAATAGCAATGTTAAAACCGCAAAAGTTCACAAATCACAATGATTCATTATGAGATTGAGAAGTTACGGAGAAGTTACATAGTACCAAAATTAGGTGTGACATTCATAGAGGTTAAGGATCTAATCATAAAAAAGGTGCTCAATTATCAAGCAGTAAAATATATTTATTAGTTAGCAGATTTTGATATTATTCTAGAAAAATCTGCATATGGAAAAAAGTATAAAATTTCCTCAGAAATCAAATGGATTATTACAAATATTAGACTGTATAAGCACTATGAAACCAATCTTACTCCAATTTCATGAAAACTTCTGAATCCTTACTATTCTGTTACATTATTTTCCCTTACACAGTTTATCAACAATTCATCACCTTTGCTTCTCAGTAAAGATGATAACTTTATAACGGAGGAGTGTAAACAATAAAAAAATTAAAACATTTTATTTTAAATCATAAAAATAAAATCCATATTTCCAGTTGAATAATAATAAAATAAAATTTAAAGGAAAAAAATCTATCATTTTTTAGTCGCTGGGTAAAATACAGTTAATAGATCAATCTAATATATTTGACTCTACCCCCAAACTATACACCTACACATCACCGGAAGTTTTTAGCAAAGCACCGAATGCAACATATCAGAACAAGAACTTTATATTAAAAAAATAAAACATACCTTTCATCTGGGTAGCAAAATTCAGTGCCAATTTTGCAAAGAGATCTGGATTTTCAAACTTCTCCTCCTTAACTTTCAACCAGAAACAGTTCTCAGACAATTCTCTGGGTTCAATCTGAAACAAAAATAACAAAGGGAGGTTTCTCAATTATTATTGTGCATTTATTTTTTCAAAGAATTCACTTTCACCAAAGTTGAATGAATTACCTTTACTCATCAACCGACTAAATCAATTTTAGGGTCTAGCAAAACAACGCTTTCTAAGTAAACATTCATTAGGAAAGTCGCCGACTTCTACTGGTGTACAGAAAAGTACATAACAGCAACAGGCCACGTACCAAATTACATTTTAAAAAATCTTCTACTCAAAGGAATCTTAAAAAATAACTGAGTAAATCCCTCCCCTCAATTTACATACATTCTTCTTGCTCCTGGATTTTTAAAAATGAGGAAACTGAGATTCAGAAGAACAACTCTCCCATGTTTACTGACTAGGTTGCAGACAATAACCGTAACAGCTGCCAATTACATACCTCCTATGTGTCAAGCACTCTTTTAAGTGATTTCACATATTAATTCATCTCATCTAATTCTCACAAGAATCCTCTGAAGCAGGAACTCTTATTATCTCCATGTTCAAAATGAGGAAACTGAGCCCTGGGATGGTTGAGGAGCTGCCCAAGCTAGTAAATGGCGAAGATGAGATTTAACTCAGCTTAGCTTTGCAGAATTGTGCTCTTAGCCACTGAAGTGAAATCCAATATTGGAACTGTGCATCTTCCACTACATATCACGTTTTCTGAGACTGTAAGTGCCATTGCTGCTTGCCACTACTGTATGCTTAACTGCTAAATAAGCATATCGTGACATTTACACACAGATAACTGGGCCAGCAACTGCTGGATCCTATAGTTTGGTTGATCATATGTAATAAAAAATAGTTACATTGCAAAAACAGTTAGATCTCATTTACTCTTCTGAGCAAAGCACAAATATATGCTTAACTGTAAAACTGATTTAACCATTATTTTGATCAAACCAATTTAATCTATGGATACTGTCAGATATCACTGCTATCTTCTTGGAATAGGCATTTCTACAGATGATGGTCTACACAACTGTATTTTCATTACATTTAGTTCCTTCTGAATGGGGACTGTGTCAGTCTTGATAATAAGTTTTTCATAAGACATGTTATTTATAATAATAAAGCAAAATAACATGCAATAAATCTTTTACACATCATACAAAAAAAAGAATTACTTTAATGTCTACACTGAATACTATCAGCGATTCCACACTATCTGAAAGTTTAAAACTAAAAAAAATTTCTAAGAACAAAAATAACTAAGATAAAAGGGCTCATTAATAAAAAGGTTATATTTAAGAATGTTATAGCAATTAAAATTAACAATGGTAAAAGAATCAAAATTATTTTCCGTATACCATTTTCACTTTGATTTACCTTTCGCCTTCTATGTTAATTTCAAGTTACCTGTGGAGTTTCCAATTCTCTAGTTATGAAAGATGAACATAAGATGGTGAATTCACAAGCAAAAGCAAAAGAATCAATGGTCATGTTCTCAAATGTTACATGGAGTAATTCTGTAACCCCCATGGACTGCAGCCTGCCAGGCTCCTCTGTCGATGGGACAGACGTGATTTAGCAGCTAAACAACAACCACAACAACACATAGCAATACCATCATTCGGACATTAATGAACAGGAGGGTTAGACAACGCCAAAAAACTATAAGCATAGCATTACCTTTGACCAATTGATCTTCTTCATGGACACCTCAGGTGTATATACTTTTTTCTGCTTCATTCCATATGGCAGATCAAGGGGTATTCCCGGAGGCGGAGGAACTCCTCCGAGGGGAGGTGGTGGAGGAGGGCCCCCAAACAGTGGTGGTGGTGGTGGTGGTATTCCGGGCATCCCAGGTAAAGGAGGTGGAGGAGGAGGACCTACTCCGGGCAGAGGTGGTGGAGGTGGAGGTGGGGATGGCCCAGCCCCTGGCAACGGAGGTGGTGGAGGAGGGCCTGGAATTCCTGAGGAACTAGGTCCCTGAAATATACAATAAACCAATGTTGATTTAAATGTTTACAGTACAGGAGACTAACAAAGAAAACTATCTGTAGACATTTGTGGTGGGGTTATTTAAGAGTCATTTAATTTTGACAACATCTAGGGGCTTAAGAGTGGGCTTCCCTGGTGGCTCAGATGGCAAAGAATACGCCTGCCAAAGCAGGAGACCTGAGTTCTATACCTGGATTGAGAAGATCCCCTGGAGGAGGAAACGGCAACCCACTCCAATATTCTTGCCTGGACAATCTCAATGGACAGAGGAGCCTGGTGGGCTACATACAGTCCAGGGTTGCCTAGAGTCAGACAAGACGGAGCAACTAACACACAAGGGCTTAAGAGGACATGAAAAGACTTGCACAGATTTTTGATAAGCATTATAAACCCTGGAGAATGACTAACTCTGTTCATATACTAAGGCTAGCAAAGGTGGCATGCTCAAAGATTTTGTGAAATACTGCTTCAAAATAATTAAAACTTACCTTTTATTATAAAATTATGAAAAGAAAAAGTACTGTGTATGGTTTGAGCCTGCTGGCCTAGCTGGTATGAACAGTCACTATTGTTTAGTCACTCAATCATGTCCCATTCACTGCAACTCCATGAACTATTGCCTACCAGGCTCCTCTTCCCATGGGATTTCCCAGGAAAAAAATACTGGAATGGCTGTCATCTCCTTATCTGGGGTATCTTCCCAATCCAAGGATCGAACCCTCATCTCCTGTATTGGCAGACAGTTTCTTACCACTGAGGCACCAGAGAAGTTACACTGGTATGAATATTAAGATGATTACTACAAAATGATAGATTTGATTCCTTTGGGTCCAATTAGCTTTACATGAAGTATCTGTCTCATAGCACTAGTAACTTAGCTGTCTTCAAATACCAAGAATTAACAGAAAGTAACTTCCATTTATTGATTTAGAAAAGGCAGAGGAACCAGAGATCAAATTGGCAACATCTGATGGATCATCAAAAAAGGAAGAGAGTTCCAGAAAAATACCTACTTCTGCTTTTTTGACTATGCCAAAGCCTTGGACTGTGTGGATTATAACAAACTATGGACAATTCTTATAGATGGGAATACCAGACCACCTGACCTGCCTCCTGAGAAATCTGTATGCAGGTCAAGAAGCAACAGTTAGAACTGGACATGGAACAACAGACTGGTTCCAAATTGGGAAAGGAGTATGTATATCAAGGCTGTATATTGTCACCCTGCTTATTCAACTTATATGCAGAGTACATCATGCGAAATGCCAGGCTGGATGAAGCACAAGCTAGAATGAAGATTGCTGGGAGAAATATCAGTAACCTCAGATATGCAGATGACACTACCCTTATGGCAGAAAGCGAAGAAGAACTAAAGTGTCTCTTGATGAAAGTGAAAAGGAGAGAGAAAAAGTTGGCTTAAAACTCAACATTCAGAAAACTAAGATCATGGCATCTGGTCCCATCACTTCATGTCAAACAGATGAGGAAATGATGGAAACAGTGAGAGACTATTTTTGGGGGCTTCAAATCACTGCAGATGGTGACTGCAGCCATCAAATTAAAAGACGCTTGCTCCGTGGAAGAAAAGCTATGACCAACCTAGACAGCATATTAAAAAGCAGAGACATTACCTTGCCAACAAAAGTCCATCTAGTCAAAGCTATGGTTTTGCCAGTAGTCATTTATGGGATGTGGAGTTGGACCACAAAGAAAGCTGAGCACCGAAGAACTGATGTTTTTGAACTGTAGTGTTGAGAAGACTCTTGAGAGTCCCTTGGACTGCAAGGAGTCCATCCTAAAGGAAATCAGTCCTGAATATTCATTGGAAGGACTGAGACCGAAGCTGAAATTCCAATACTTGGGCCATTTCATGTGAAGAACTTACTCACTGGAAAAGACCCTGATGCTGGGAAACATTTTAGGTAGGAGGAGAAAGGAACAACAGAGAATGAGATGGTTGGATGGCATCACTGACTCAATGGACATGAGTTTGAGTAAGTTCCAGGAGTTGGTCATGGACAGGGAATCCTGGCATGCTGCAGTCCATGGGTTCACCAACAGTTGAACATGACTGAGTGCCTAAACTGAACTTCAATTTGCATATTAAATCCAGGTTTATGCATGTTTTTACATCCATTATTTCTTTTCATCCTTATAATAACCCTATAATGTAGGTTGGGCATTTTTACCTCACTAACCATTAACTCACTTGTTATACATGAGCAAACTATAACTGCAAACAGGTTCAATGCCTAATCAAAGGTTGCACGGCCTGAAGTGTGATTAAGATTTACATGTGGGTTTTCTCATATCTAATGTAGTCCTCGTTCCACTACAACAGACTAGCTCCCCATGAATGAGTGTCAGTTGTCTTGAGGGGAATTAATAGGTTGCAGTATGAGGAGATTACAACTTGTTTCTCCCACCAGAAAGGAACTTCAAGCTCATTCTCTAATAATGATGCATGCATGACACCTGACGAAGATCATCCCATTCCACACTATCTACTTTTTTGATAATTAATCTGGACCTGTTTCTTTAAACCATTACTGATCACAATGGTTCACTTTTAAAAATGAATGTAACAGTGAATTTGATAATTGTAATCTTTCCTAAGAAACTCCTCCAAAAGAATACACATCTTCTACAACCGAGATATGACATTACATTAACTAAATGAAAAGTTTAAAGTTATTAACATTTGTTGGTATACTATATTCTTATTTGGGGAGAAGCGCTTCTAATCGTTCCTAATATGAATTTCCACCATGGACTACTTAACTGAGCTAACCAAACTTAGAAATATCTTTACATAATGAATAATTGGAAACCTATTTTTGAATAATCAATTTTAAAGGACTGGCCCATCTGCAAGATTGTTAAAAATGAACAATCAAAAAAAATAAAAAAATGAACAATCACAGGTAGACAAAAATGTTTCTCCTAATATTTAATGCACATTGCCCAAATATTTTATTCATATATATGGTTTTGTGTATACATTCAGACATACAACTAAAGTGTTCATATACTTAAATGGCAATCCTCTCCTGGAATGCAATCCCCTCCTGAGATTAAGAAAAGGGATAGCAATAAAATATGTAAAATTCTTTCAATTTTATTTTTAATGTGGCAAAACTATAGAACAGTCTGACTTTCTAATCTTGATTGAGATATCAAAGAAATTCTGGGAAAAATTAATATAATCTTTCTGAAAAGTTCAGTAAATTAGAAATGTACCCTACAAGTTTTATATATAAATGAATTTGTTGAATAATTTGAATATGTGTATCCTTTTTTTGCATTAATAGATAGCAAAATGAAAGTAATACTTCTATGTAAACATCAAGTTTTTTCTGTATGAGATCGTTATGATATGAAACTTGTGTAATTACAAAAATGCTATTACTTTAAAAGAGCTTTTCTTTCACTCAAGTTAAATATATATTTAACAAATTTAATTAAGAAAATCTCCAATGCTTCTATAAAATACCATCCAGCCCTTAAAAATCAAATCATGTGAGCCCTTTTCTTCCCTCCTATGAACAATAAATTAGGAACCGAACAACTAAATGAGACCACAATAGAGAATTAACCATTGAATAAACAAATCAACATTTACTATTTGATAGACTGTAAGGTGCACAAGAAAGTATTGCAGATCAGTTAATAACAAATGAGCAAGGACACGACTAAATGCTAAGGCCCTGTGCTAGGTGTGCTTGGGCCTTTAATAACACAGAAAGGAAATACACTGTCCTCAAGGTGCTTATGCTGATTTGAGTGTTCTACAAAACTCTAAAAGTAAAAGTGTTAGTCGCTCACTTGTGCCTGACTTTTTGAGATCCAATGGACTGTAGCCTATCAGGCTCCTTTGTCCAAGGAATTCTCCAGAAAAGAATACTGTAATGGGTAGCAATTCCCTTCTCCAGGGGATCTTACCAACCCAGTGATCAAACCCGAGTCTCCTGCATTGCAGGCAGATTCTTTACCATCTGAGTCAACAGGGAATACCAAAAGTGAAGTTTAAAGAAATTCCCGGACAGCCTTTTCAAAGGCTGTCACACTGAGCTGTTCTCAAATGGCCATGTTTCCCTGACAAGAAGCAAGGGAGGGCATTTCTGTGAGTGAATAACTGAAGCCAGCATCTCTCAACTAAGTTCCATGAACACTATTTTGCAGGAGATGTTAATAGGTGTTCTAAAATAAAGGGTTCTTTGGCTAAAAGAATTTGGGAAATTGTAGGAAAAAGAGACAGACTTCTTCAACGTAAGCCATCTCAGACCCTTAAGTATGCTAATGAGAATATTCAGTCTCCAAGAACAACATTTCAAGTGTACCAAATTTACTGGACTATGGAATGCTTTCCTCCTGAAAAACCTATTAGCATTTCTGTAACTAATGCTGCGAAATGCTGGCAGAAGGAAATGTGTGGAGAGGGTAAATTCTAAATGTGAAGGGAGGAGAAGAGGTGACTTAGCTGCAAGAAATGATGGAGTTAACGGAACAGAGATGAGGCTGCAAAGGGGAGATAACAGGGAGTCAAGGATAGAAGAGCTTCAAATTCCCAGTAAGGAGATTTTTTTCTTTAATCCTGAATGCAACAGGCAACCATTGAACATGTGAAAGCCTGGAGTGACAATAATTAGGGAAGTGTTTTAAGAAGATTAAAGACCATAGGCAGGGCAGAAAGTTAGGAAATATTGTAATATTCCAGGAAGGACAGAATGAAAGAGCAGCCCTCAGGAGTTCTGGGTTTTATGCAAAGGAAAAAAAAAAAAAAGAAAGAACTGATATAAAACCGTGACCAGCTTAATTTGTCTGGAGGCAAAGCAAAGGCCAAGACAATTCTGGTTTCACAATCAAAAAAACTGGTGGTAAATTTTAAATAAATGAGAATGGAGACCAAGTGAAGTGAAATCTTTTAGTCCTGTCTGACTCTTTGAGACCCCATGGATGGGACCACAAATAATGGGATGGCTTTCAACATGCAACAGGACCTACCTATGGGTAATATGGAGCACGCTGGTGACTTCTGACATCACTTTTAAATAGACTGACAGAAACAGAGCTAGTCAATCAACAAACACCAACTATGCTTACAACTAATTTTATATTTCTTTATATTCATTTAAAAACTATGTTGTGCTGAAATTACTTAATCAGCTCTATAATTCAGACACCATAGTTAAGATTTTAAGTGTACATGGGGCTTTTCTCATAGGGAATATAGGGGGAAATGTAAAGTTTATAGATTTTGAAATTATGGTAGTCAAGATTTAAAGAGATCTCAAAAAGCTTCGGGCATAATTAAAATTAATGAGCATTTCCACATTCCTTTTGAAAGAAAATACTAAGCATTCAACTTTTCAAATCATTACGAAAATTTCATCTCAAAAAGAGTCTTGCTTGTGTAATATATTCCGTTAAAAATATTCAGGGCAATTTATGCAATGAATGCCTTATTTTTATCCAAACATTAAAATGATTTATTGTCCTAGAAAATAAAATCTGTAGTTATTTCAATTAAAATGGGAAACTGCCAAAAAGTCTGCTTCTGGTTACATTTTTCCTCCCATAGAACAAAATAATTTTCTACCATCGAACTCACTGTGACATGTCACAAAGTCTGTATCTTGTCTCATTACCTGGGTTCGAAGTTGCTGGATTTCTTTTTCAAGTTCTTTGATTTTTTCTTCTCTTTTTTGAAGCTCAGCTTGAGCTTCCTGTCGAGCTGTGAATTCTTCATCGAACTGCAATGATCATCACCATAAATGTACACTAGTAATGCAGCTTTGAGAAAGCTTTCAACAACATTATGTATTAAAGAAGTGGAGTGGCATTTGCTTCTTAAATTTCCTAGGTCACTCAGAAAATCAGAGCTCTTGATTATTTTTATGGCAATTAAGCACCTCTGTGGCAATAGGGTGCTAGTAGAGGAGAAATAGGCCCCAACACAAGGTAAATAAACCCATTTTAAGTTCTGAAAAAAAATATAAAACAAAACTTTAAATGCTGGACTAAGAAGGCTCTCTTCATACATAGCAGACATTTTTGTTGTTTTGTTATTGAACGTTAAATTTTAGAATTGTGGGGGTTTTTTGTTCCATCTCGTACTTTTAAGTGTATTTAATTCGAAAATGAAACCTAAGAATTAGGCATCAAGCAGTCCAACTCTTTAAAAATATATTTAATCCTGAAAAGAGCACTTCTAGAATGCTCACATGCATGTATATTAATACAAAATAGGCTATTTGCATTACAATCTTAATTGTAGTAAAATAAATTCAAATTGTGTGATTTTCCACACAATCTGACAGTAGAATGTTATATGCCATAACAGCATTGTCATTCAGATGGTTAGCCAAAACACTTGCACAGAATGTTATAATAGGGCAAATGAGAGGTTCAGTTACAGAGTGGTAAACCAAGGAGACCATCAGAAGGTGACTATCCGCTTACTGCAGGCTGCCCAGCCCCTAACTCAGTCACATCTCTGACCCAAAAGAGCCTACACACTATAAGTGAATACCACTCATACCCAGCTCTAGAACATTTGCCTTTCACTGCATTGTCACCATCACTTCAAGTCATTTAGAAGTCGATACATTATTCTAATACGTTATTTATGTTTGTTAAAGTGATATATCTTACTACTGATAACTGTCTTTAGAGTTTATAGAACAATTTAAAAAGTGTGCTCACTATTAATAAATATTCCTCCTCATAGTAGATTTGACCTTTGGAAATTATAAAATGCTATTCAGATCTAGTCTGAAGAAAGAGCAAATTGGATAATAGTATTGGGTCAAACCTGCCTAACTACTTACTTCTTTTATTCATCTCTTTGAATCCCAGGAAAATGTCCCACAGAGGTTGGTCCAACTGATTTCTAATCTCTTTACATTTCAAACCTATGCCAGATCCTTCAGTGTCAGCAAATGACCTTATTTCCTAGGTCACTGAGAAGATGGAGCTTTTTCAACTTCATTAGTCTCCCTGTTAAGATTGATCTGAATCTATACTACCAGACTCCTTGCCAGAGTTATCTGTGTGCTTCTCAACCATGCTGTCCACCCAAGCACACTGTATACAGTTTTGCTCTACAAATGGCTTAGCAGACTTAAGGAGAGGCACACAATGTTTCTGCTTATAAGTTAAAATGATCTTTATCTGTAAACCCATTGAGTAGGAATAGGAGAAGCCTGAGTTATGTGAGCTGGAAGACTTCTTGCTGCTGCTGCTGCTGCTAAGTCGCTTCAGTCGTGTCTGACTCTGTGCGACCCCAGAGACGGCAGCCCACCAGGCTCCCCCGTCCCTGGGATTCTCCAGGCAAGAACACTGGGGTGGGTTGCCATTTCCTTCTCCAATGCATGAAAGTGAAAAGTCAAAGTGAAGTTGCTCTGTCGTGTTCGACTCTTCGCAATCCCATGGACTGCAGCCCACCAGGCTCCTCCATCCATGGGATTTTCTAGGCAAGAGTACTGGAGTGGAAGACTTCTTATGAGTCCACTAACCTTATTTGCTCCTTTTAATGATGAAGAAAATAAGATCCAAGGATAGTAAATGGCTTACTTCAAGTCACAGCTAATTAGCAAAAATGCTGAAATCAGATCTTATTACTACTGCTTCTCATTCTAGCTGTCTTCCCCCCTTTTTTAAATATTTTGTACTGCCTCTTCAAATCACCCTGAATAAGAGAAGGCATGCAGACAAGAACTGGGAAACCATACAAGTTTTCATTCTAAATTTTGGTGAGGAGAATGAAGCATCAAACACTGAAATGTCTTTATTATTTCAGGACTCCTTTTCCAATAATAGATGAAAGATGCTTACAGAAATTTTTACCAGATAGATCATCACAACTTGCTCCAGTCTTGTGGTGTCTAATCACAGTGCCAGAGATAATTTAAATGTGCAACTTAAAACAAGAGCATTAAGAAATGTAAAGGTCTACTAATCAAAAAGTGTGCATTTTCTTTCACTAATATAAAGGACAGCTTCACACAAACATTTTATGCCCACACTCTTAAAATCCATTGCAGTAACTAAAAAAGCAAAGTCATTTCCTCAGATGCCCTGAAGTAATTTCAGTAATGCTCTACAGTTCTAGAGTAATAGCAAAAGCGATTATCTAATCTCCAAGGTAAGTCATAACTGTGAAGAGACAGCAATATGTAAGCACTTTTATCTTGCCGTCATAAGGCTCAAAACTGGAGAGCTTTTAGACTTTGGCTTCAATCCTTCTCCTGCCATCAGGAGGAGAGAAATACTGTTTTAATGCTTTGTAGGGTCTAGAACTATAAAATGCAACTTTTGGTAGAACCTGATAAAATTGTAGCTAAGTTTTCAAGAAACAAGAGATATCTAAGATCTAAATTAAATTCAGATATCCATAATGCTGACATTTACCTAAGACATTACACAAAGAGGAACCTAAAATTCCACCAAGCCTATGTACATGAAGTAGCAGCATCATTTCAAAAATGATAATTATAAAATTCATAGATAAGTCTAAGCAGAAAGAGACAGAGAGAAAGAAAAACCACATCATTTTGTTGCTACCAATAGCACTGACTTAAAAGAACAGGACAGATAAGATTAGCTAAACACCTTGCAGTTCTCCAAGGAACTATTGTTAAACGAGACTCGCAGGAAAGCAATGGGAAAATGTGTTTTTGGTTGACTATTTCTAACTATATGCTTCTAGCAACCTAATTTTACTTCATTTATCACTTTACTAGGATATGATTCATGTTTTTCTTCCATACTGGATTAAAGATGATGAGCAGGAAATGGTAGCAACAGTATCTTATCAGGAAAGAAATCAATATTCTGTGGTTGTGTCGACGTTAAAAACATGAAGGACCACGTAACTGAAATAACATGTATAAGGCCTCGCATAAGGAAACAAGGTAGAAGACGTATTGTGATTAACTTATACATTTCATAAGGCCAATATTTTATAAGCCTTACCTTCTTTGAAAATTCTGCTGCTTTTTGTTCACTTTCTTCAACTTTTGCCTTATTCACACAAGAATCTATTAAGATTGACAAAAAATGATTAGACATTATTTAACTGGACCACTAGGCAAATGACGGCTGCCAGCCTATGATTCTACTACAGAGACTATCATTATTATGTCAACTGATATTAGAGGGCAACTGACTTATACTACACAGAAAACATAAACTACCAGATGTTCTTTCTTTTGTGTACTACCTGAACTCAATGATAGTATTGTTGAGGCACAAAACCAAGCATCCAAGAATATATTAGACACAATCATCATCATTGAAATGTATTCCATTATTTACCAACTTTATCTATCACAGAACTCATTAAAAATATTTTGCAGCTTACTGTGGGTAGAGAAGTGCCAAAGAACTCTGGTTAAGATTATTAAGGCTCAAAATGACTCAAAATAAGATTAGAAGGGGAGGTACAACATACAAAGATTTCACTTGAACAACTTTGAATCAAGGGCAGAATATATCATGTAAATAAGAAAACAAACATCAACTTCTCAGGTCTAATCAAACACTCCAGAATGTAAGTAACTGAAGAATCTGCTTCGGGAAGCATTCTCACTATTATATATACAGTCTACTATATATACCAATACCCAGCCATGTTATACCTATTTATTTACCTAAAAGAAACGAAACCCAGATTTGTACGTGAATGTTCATAGCAACTTTATTTATAATAGCCAAAACCTTCAGAGAAAGCAAATGTCCACTAACAATAAATGTATAAACAGGTTGTGGTATATCCATATACTGAAATAGCATTCAGTTATAAAATCGAATGATACATGGAATACCACAGCACAAATGAATCTCAAAATAATTATGCTGAATGAAAAAGCCAAAACAGACAGCACATGCTATGTGCTTCCTTTTAAATAAAATTTTAGAAAATGAAACTAGTCTGTACTGAAAGAAGGCAGATCAGTGATTATCTCAAGATCTGGAGAGGTGGGGAGGCATGGGAAGAAAGACTACGAATGGGAACACAGAAATTCTAGGGGGTAACAGAGATGCTTATAATCTTAACTGTGATGATTTGAAATGTACACACAAACATCAACATTTATCAAATTTTGCATTTTAAATATAAGTTTTTTTCATATATCAAGAATACCATTAATAAAGTTTTTTCTTCTTTGTAAATAAACAATGTGTGGCTGGAGCAAGGCAACCAAAGAACAAACTGGGAAATGGTTAGATCAAAGAGGGGTCAGATCTGTGTTGTGTCGGCAATAACTGGTAATGAGTTTGATTAAAATTTCAATGGGAAGACATTGAAGAAATTTAGGCCAGGATATGATCTGACTTATAAAAAAAAATTAGACTTACAGACTTGTGAAATCAGAAGAGACTCTATCCTCCTTAAGTTCAGGTGAGCTTAGAATAGAGATCCATAGATTTCCTAGAAGTTCTTGAAGTACCTGTTAATTTGTGTGTGTGTATTCTAATGAAAGTTTCACAGCCTTTATTAGCTACTCAAGACCTCTGAGCATAAAATATTAAGAGCTACACATATACTTGAGTAATCTGAATTTAGACCTCAGGTAACGGAAGCCTAGAGAAGTTGTATGAGGTCATAATAGGTTTTTAATACTGGCTATGTTTTCTCAACTTATCCCTTCATGTTTTCTCACCTCACTGCTCTTGATAAAGGGGACACATTCCTAAGTACCTGGCACACAGTATACAAAACAAATATCTATTTTGGCTAACAAAATCAACATTTAGTGTGTATGTGCCAACTGTGGTCCGCAATAGATAAGCCAATTTAAACATTTGGAAATAGTCCCTTATAACTCTCTCAACAAATATGAAATAAAGCACTGAGTTTATTAAGCTCAGGGAAAAAGATGCAGCATCACATTAATTGTAGGTGCAAGGCACACTGGCACAAGCTTTCTGAAAAGCATCTAGCCTTCCAAAGTTCATACCCTCACTTAGAGGAATCAATCCCAAGGAAATATTGGGAAGAAGCCAAATATTTATATTAAGAATGTTCACAGCCAATTCATTTATAGTTGTAAATATCTAAAAAAAATCTGTATGTATAATAAGGACTAGTCAAGACAATTATGATATTCTACTAAATGGAATATTACATAGACATACAAAGTCAGATTTTGAAAGGTTAATACTGAAACATTCTAATAATATAATGCTCCATGAAAAATTATCATATAGAAGAGAAATGGATGGAGGGAGAAAGAGCAAGAGCTAGACAGAGATGGAGATGAAGATGGAGATAAGATGTACTGAGCTGAAAAGTAATGCTGAAATGTACTGAGCTTGAAAAGTATGATTGGTGGTTTATTTTATCAATTACATAAGTCTCTAGACTGCCTCTAATAAGTGAGCATGAGTTTTACAATCAAGATAAGAATTATACATGATAAATAATAAGGAATTCATCTGAATATTACTGTGAGTCTTCCTGGGCTATGAAGTGAAGAATAGCATACAATTAGCATTCAACAGCTGCTGTTTTCTGTCTTTAAAGACAAATGAGTTCATGCTTGAATCTTAGCAATAGTGATTTTGATTAGGTATAAATAAAACAGCTTAACTATAAAGTCATATGGTAGAGTATATTTCATAAGAGAGGCTGCTCATTGTCCTTCAGTGATTACCATCTTGGATGACATAAGGTCATTTCCTCAGCAATCCAAGTAGATGAACATGATCATCTCAAATTCTTTCCCAGATCTCAGGTCTATGAAAATATAAACTCATCTACTCTCATAGAATTAAAACAGATACATGTATACGTATGGCTGAGTCTCTTTGCTATTCGCCTGAAACTATCAAAACATTGTTCATTGGCTATATCCCAACACAAAATAAAAGGTGTTTTCTTTTTAAGAAAAAAGGTCTTAAGTTACTAATTAGCCTGTATTTCTTTTTCTAGGACCTGAACACTAACATGGCATTATTAATTAGACCCTACTGTATACATGATTTACACAGAGCCACAAAGGTAACAGCATAAACTAAACGGATTTGAGCCATGTTTCTAAAAAGCAAGGCACTGACCCCTAATATAATGTCTGTTGGTGCAGCACTGATTTTAAACTCAATTCAAGAGTGTTGAAACTTAACAAACAGATTAGGATTTCCAATCACACAGATAGAACTCTCATGATCATCATAATTAATAGTTAGAGCAAATGAGTACCCATGGATACAATGACCTACCTATTAAAAGAGGAAGTTTAGTGAGAGAGCTACACTTGAAAAGTGTCTATTATAACCACAATCAAAAGACATTGAGGATTAGGTTACATACCTATCAGATGAGTCAAATCAATGTCCAATCTTTGTCTATACTTGAAATCTGGATCCATCCCACTGCAGTGCAGCACTATCTGTGAAACACACTCCTCAATTATTTTGTAATACTGCGGCCTGCAAAAGAGGGGAAGTGTTCTTGAATACCTTTTCTACCCAGACAAAGCTATTTTAAGAAATGATTCTGCATGATAAAGAAAACTAAGTGATTTTCTAGAAGGTTAAAAACTCTTTCTAGCCATTACTCTCTCTCAGGAAAAACATGCCTAAGCTTAAAGGTAGGCTGGACATTATAATGCAAAACCCACTGTGATATAATCAACTGTTAATACCTTGACTTAATACTCTAGCTTGCAGGGATTCATGCTTGTGTTCAAAAATCCTTATCAACCTTATCTAGTTACTTAAGCTATTATTCCTAAAGTTAATCAAAACAAATGACTTTTTAGTCCTACATCTATGGGTAATGAAATGGTTCTAGGCCTCTCCAAGTTCTCAGTTTCAATAAGAGATGAGTATCTTGGCATTACATGTCAAATGATGTCTTGAATTTACTGCCACATTGTTACTCAAGATAGCTATAACAGCTTTTACAAAACTGGACTGGGCCCCTTGTGTACAGACTATACCAAAGATCTATTTATACACATATTTTAAAAGATTTATTGTATAGAAACATACACACTAAATATGCACGGCTATAGCTTCAATTTGTTCAAAGTGTCAAAGGTTCTAAAACATTTCCTAATTCTGTAATCTATCAAGGTAATTATGGCCTTAAAAATGACCACTTACATACTTCAAAAATTTTTTTAAAGTACATTTTGCACTAAAATTTGGGAAAATTTTAGCATTTACCAGCAGCTAATAAATTCAGAGAAAAATCAGAAGGAAATACCACTATGGACAAATGGTAACAGAAACATCCTTAACATCAGTGTGCTGATAACTAGTCCAATTACTAAAAATTTGCAAACAAATCCAAACACATTCTAATTGCACTTATGTCTTTTGTCATGGAGTTGGTCTCAAGGGTAAGAATAAACAGTAATATATATTACACATGTGAGGCTTTTTCAAGTCATCAAATGATCTATGGTAAATAATATCAGACTGTAATCAATCAGGTCAAAGACTCTCTTGATAAACAAGGAAAATACAATCATTCTCTGTAAGTCAAAGTATCCATCAGTAGAATAAAAGTACTAGTGACTCATCTTCTTCACATGGATGTTCTCAGGATGAAAAAAAATGTCATATTAGAACAATTTCTCATTCATTCAAAGTTACTGAGCAATGGACACAAATTATTTCCCCAGGTAACTGTGTACCCATGGGCACTGTACCCCTTTACTTATCACCACTTATTTGAGAAAACAACAATCATTTTACATTGAATTACTATCTTTCCTGCTTAAAAAAAGACTAGCATATACTATTTTAAACATGTGTCTAGTCTCTGTAACATCATGATGCCCATCAGTTGTTGCACTGCTCTGGACTATAACAGAACAGCAAGCGTACTCTGGGCTTTAGAACTGTCATTTTGGTTGTGACTGTACCCGACCCCATGGTACATTCCTTCGCCCTTTAATGAAGCAAGGTTTGAGAAATCAGAGAGATCAAGTTTGCTAGAATTTACACATATCAGAGTATAAAGAACAACGATGAGTCTCTTGAATAGTTAAATGTAAGATCATGAGATCACGGTCACCAGTTTATGGATAATTTCAGTCACTCAGAAATTTTTCCCTGGTTTTCAGATATATTCCCAGAACTGGACTCGAAATTTATGACTTCATATGGATTGCTGTTATATTCATTTATTTAGAAGAATTACATTATTGTGTATAAAGCTAAAATATTAATATTACTATTTTCTTAAGTTCATATCTATTACTAGATAAATACTATACAAGAGGAATAACAATAGTCTTACTTATCAAATGTACAAGAACTTAAAAATTCTACCATAGACTCTTTGAAGGTTACTCTGTGCTACAAAAAATTTCATTGCAGGGTCAGTAAAATCTGTTGGGTTTATTGCTACTTAAATGGCATACATCATTTTTATAAGCAGATTCTTCTGGCCCAATGAAAAATTAATTAACATCTTTTCAAAAAATGTTATCTAAAGTCATCAAATTCTTATACTATATGTATGTATATGCATATACTGTCCAGTTCTTACTACAGTGCTAATTTTCCTTTAATATCTAATTCAAATTACACAAATCATATTTTAAGAACAGCCTCTTACCTGATATAATAGTCATTTCTGATGAGCAAAAAATGTTGTAGAATGGATAATAAATAATTTTCAGCGGCAGTGTCCTTCAACATATTATACAGAAGATGGTATACTTCATTCATGTCAGTGGAAAGTGAGTAAAGGAATAAAATGATTGCTGATTCACTTTCATTCATAACAAAAGCAGCTTCATTTTTTAAAACATTAAGAGATCATTTTGTTACCATTACTGTTTCTAAACTTTTAAATCTATGATCCAGGATTTAAATATTTGCATAAAGAAATTTAATCTATGGATCACTTTAACTTTTTAACCAGAAAAACAGACTTAAACAGACTTAAATATTTAGCCATTAAAGAATTAAATGATCAGTTATTCATTCCATTTTGAATTACAGCTTACAGTTGGTACGCTGGAATAGCAAATGCCATTAATGAAAATGATTTTTTCCTAACCTTCGTATGATTATGATGGAGAACTTGTATTAGTCATACAAGCCACTACTCCTCCTTTTTCACTGACACACAAGATAGTAACGCAAAGGAGCACTGTGTGGACTGCTAAAAGTTCATAAAAATCAGTTTTATACAGATGAACCATTACATATGAAATCATTACAATTTGCATTCATTTGTATTTCATTTTCGATAAAAGAAGGAGGTTAAAGACAAAGATGACACCACCCTTATGGCAGACAGTGAAGAGGAACTAAAAAGCCTCTCGATGAAAGTGAAGAGGAGAGTGAAAAAGTTGGCTTAAGGCTCAACATTCAGAAAACAAAGATCATGGTATCTGGTCCCATCACTTCATGGGAAATAGATGGGGAAACAGTGGAAACAGTGGCAGACTTTTGGGCTCCAAAATCACTGCAGATGGTGACTGCAGCCATGAAATTAAAAGACTTACTCCTTGGAAGAAAAGTTATGACCAACCTAGATAGCATATTCAAAAGCAGAGACATTACTGGAGGCCTGGCGTGCCGTGATCCATGGGGTCGCAAAGAGTCAGACACGACTGAGCAACTGAACTAAACTGAACTGAAAGACAAAGAAACGTGAAACATTTTTCTTACGATGTAATGAGTGGTAGAAGTTTAACAGATTTCAAATATGGATTCACTTTTATAAGAAAAGCAAGGACCTAGAAAATTGATGTAAAATAAAAGTAGAAGAGGAGATGTAATCCAGTATCTTAAAAATAACCTGAACTGTCAACATTTTCTCTGAAGTAGAATTAAGTATATGATGGATTACTTCTTACACCTCATGTAAGAGTCTTGTGCTAAAGTCTCATAAGGTCCTTTCAGTGGCTATGGAATAGATCCAAAAAACAGATTTATGGTGAAGAAAAATTTATACAAAGCAAGATATTTATTGATATAAAACACATTTAATATTACGGAAACTGCTGTAAACTAGAGTCACTGATAAAGATAAGAAATTACTGGAAATTATCTCTGGTAATAAGAAAATTGCTATTCATTGCACTTATCCAGTACTCAAGTGAAAGACACTTTGATAGGAACATTGGAGGAAAAAGTTGAAATACTTCTGTCCTCCATTTCATAGCGCCATAGAAGTGCACCTAAATAAGACAGATACAGGCAAAGTGCTACTGGGCGAAGAAGGCGACGGAAGAAGCCATTATACAGAGAGAGTGCAGCTCAGAGGGCCTTTTGGTTCTGATGTTTTCCCCATAGCCCCAGAACCCATAGGTAAGAAATTGAGTGTATGTGAAACAAATGACCAGCAATGCTATGACAATCATCTTTTATATCTGAAATCATTTTGTATAAAAATGTTGCCATAGAGAGTTTATATGCTAGTTGCATTTGACTCAAATGCTTGCAATCTAGCAGTTTTGTTCTGGTCAGACCCTATCACATTTAAACTGCTTTTCCCCACTAAGGAACCAAAATATTTAGAATGAGAAAAAGACATTTATTTGAACTGAATGATAGCTCTAAATCACTGGAATACCATTTAATAAACTGAAAATGTATATTACCTATAGTCACATATGAACTCACTGAACTTTTCCCCAAAAATCCTTATCCGCAAGGAATATTACCTTAGGCTCTTGTCTATTCAAGACCATTGAAGAGAGTGTACCTATAATGCTGCAAGCCACTGTGTCTATTTCAGTATACTTTGTAAATCATCAGGAGGGTCTAACAATTCAACAAGAATCTCAAGAACAGCATCATAGTGAGGTTCTAATATGAATAAATGTATATAAATTGGGCTGTCAGACAAGAATTCTAATAATGGTTCACAAAATCACCCACAAATCCCTTTTTCACAGTACATGCAAAATGATTTTTCTGGTTTGTCAAAAGGATATTCCATTTCTGCGCGAATGTCATTGAAACGGTGTGATAACTCAGTTAGGTCGTCCTCTTTGTTCTCATCAAATACTTTCAACTGAATATCAAGCTCATCATTCTCTTTTTCTTCAAATCCTAATATATAAACAGAAAACTTAACAGTTGAATAACAGTGTGACAACACCATACTTTGGAAATAAAGCCCTAATACTATTATTTATTTGTATATGCAGAAGCTATTTCAAATATTGACCCAGACACTTGGTTTCCTATAAGAAAGTAAATGTACTCTGTTTTTCTATTTTAAAATGAAAAATACCTCATTGCATTCACTGAATTTTCTTTTCATACCCCAGATTTTGACGATTCACATTAAAAAATGAATGACCACTTTTACAATGGAAAAAACTAATTGTTAACAACCCAAATTAAATGCTGTCGTTTTAACTAAACTCACTAATCAAAGATTGCAAAAGAACTCATGCAGCGAGAACATTCACATATGCCTCTGGCAAAAAATGCAAATATAGATCAATTGGATTAATGAAGAACAAATGCAAGGATATATTCAAGCACAACAGTTCCAAGTATGATGTGAAAAGTTGTATAAACAAATTTATTTTCAATGATATTTTGTGATTTTAAAGCAAAAAGGCATCAGGACTTTTTAATCAAGATGCACAACTAGCCTCCTCCCCCATCTTTTATTTTCACTTAGCTGAATCACAAAATACCAACTTGGGCATTGACGATTTATTTTTGTAAAACATTATAAGCACATGTGTTACAAACCCCTGATAATTTTCAAAATCATAGTATAAACAAAATCTTTGGAAGCATGCCACGCTAGAGATTGTTGGGCTTAATATATATCACCTGGAATATCTTTTAATATGTATCCTTTAAGTTGCTGCTTTCAAAACCCAAATTGATAATCACAACTATGGATACTCAAGGGTGTTACAGAGAGACTAGGATGTTCAGAGCTGAACTTGAACTCTAAAAGGAAATGCAAGCACAGTGTACTTCAAACTCGGTCGATAAAACAAACTCAGATGCATTTTTTTTGTTTCTGTTTTTATTCACTAAGGACAATTATAAATGAAGATGTAATGGCTATTACTGAAACCAAACACAAACTTATACAATTCTAGGTGTTTTCTTCCTAACATTCACATACATAAGAATTTACTGAAAATTTACCTACAAAGCATATGAAAGTATTAATATGTTTTAATATAAAATACATAACAAATACATGCATTTAAGTTTAGTTTCCTCTTTAGTAATAATTTGTTTTAGGTCTAACTTTTCACTTTGAAGGGGAATGAAGAAATTTATTGGAATGTAAAGTTACCTAACATTGATGAGTTACATTATCAAGTGATTTTTGAACTCGATTCAGAAAAGACCAGAAACCAGACACATCCAATGAAGAAAAAACAATTTTTATAATACAGAATTTTTCCTTATTCTTATGTCATAATATATTCTTTCTTAGATGTTCACTATCAAAGTTTAACACATTCAAATATGTTTGAATAGAAAAAACAAGTTATATATTGTCATTTAATAAGCCTCAGAAATTTACAAAAACATGGAATCAACCTGTATGATCTAAATACTTCCAGTAAAAATAACTGGTTAAATGTTTATGTCCATTTTTAATTAGAATAATACATTATTTATATAGTATATGTAGTATGAGAATATATATATAGCACAATATAAAATCTAGATATACATAAATGAAATATCTCAAAAATATTGTTTGTTAACAATGTACCATTAAAACACATATGCATATCTACATACATATACATATATAAAAATCTTCCTTTCAAATGTCAAACCTTGAAAGGTATATTCAAAAATTCTTGATTAAATAAATATTCAATGAATTAATAAATTTTTTATACAGCACAAATGTGACAGATACCTTATTGGAATATTGGAAATGCATCACTGAAGTTTTATATTTTAAATGAAGAATGACATAAAATTACTGAATTACACTGTTAATTATGTGAAATATCGTAAATATGTTTCAGATATTTTTTGAACAGATTTGCTGTACAGATACAGAACATTATCAGCAGTTTCTCTAAAATAGATAGTTACGTCTCTATAATATGGTGTACTTCAAAGGAAAAGTCCATTACCAGTATATGATGATTACCAGTCAAGCAATCAAAATTGAGTCTTCAAAGGAATAAGAAAGGGTTTGTCGGTCTTCTAAAAGAGGTTAAGAATGCCAGCTGCCTACAAACATAATTTCTTACTGTCTTGTTCCTTCACATATCTGATTTATCTAGTATTTTATTAATTCATTTAACTAAATAAAATGGCAGATGGAGAAAACTTCACAAGAAGTCAATGTAAGTTTACTACAGAGCAAATACTATTTTAAAAATCACTATGTCGTCTTTAACAACTCACTTATCCCAAATTACTAAAGCCAATTTATGAAAAGTGAATTTTCCATGTAAGTGAAATATAAATTATTTAAACACCACAATGTATCTATAGAGACAGGGCAAATTTTGAAAATAAATTTCTAACACAATGTAATTAAAATAATTGTCATTGTCTTGATGATTCTAATGATTATATGAAACAACGTACTATTCTACTACAATGATGGTCTCTGAGATTATTGAAATGTTAAGAACTGTTTTTTTCCCTAGCATTTAATGATTCCAGATAGGTATAACTTTTGATCCATGTGCCAACAATTTATATTAGCCCTAGTCACATCTAATTTGCTACTTTGAAGATGATATATTCTAGAAAATTAGAAAGTTCCTCCTGTTACACAGTATAAAATAAGAGCAAACAGGATAAAAATAAGGATATTAAAGACTCATCTTTGAATATATTATTAGCTTTCCATGCATGTGTAAAAGCTATTTAAGGTTATTATAAATTCTACTGGTTGAAATGTAAATATTTAGTACATTAGATAGATAATAGTTGACATGCTAGGGACATCTAGTGTAAATTAAAGCATGCCCATTCTGAGTTTTCCTCCAAATTTTGATAATGAAACTACAAGGACAACATCAAAAGGGTCTATCTGCCTAGATTCTGATTCTCATATTATATATCAGAAATACCTGGAAAGGACTATTTTTTCCAAACAAACATCTCTGCCCCACCTCTATAAAGACTGTGATAGGCTCTTTAGGGCAACATCTGCCTGCAATGCAGAAGACCCTAGTTTGATTCGTGGGTCTGGAAGATCCCTTGGAGAAGGAATAGGCTACCCATTTCAGTATTCTTGGGTTTCCCTAGTAACTCAGATGGTAAAGAATCCGCCTGCAATGCTGGAGATCTGGGTTCAATCACTGGATTGGGAAGATCCTCTGGATGAGGACATGGCAACCCACTCCAGTATTCTTGCCTGGAGTATTCCCATGGACAGAGGAGCCTGGCAGGCTACAGTCCATGGAGTCACAAAGAGTCAGACACGACTGAGCAACTAAGCACAGCACAACTCAATTTCTTGAGAATCAGAAAATTACTTAGCCATATTTCACTTTATTGTCATAAAAAGAAAAAAAAAAACATTGAGAATCCTTGTAGGTTCTATTCCAAAATTTGAGTAGGCAGAAACAGAACATTTCTCACTTTCCTCTTGCTGAGGAATCATTGAGACCTAAGAATTAGGGCATACTGAAGAGATATGGTAGTTAAAGAAAACTCTAACTGGAAGCATGTTTAGAAGTACAGGGTACCTACCACAATATACAGCAGCTACAGGGCCAATAGGAAAGTGCAGCTAAGAAACACTGATGCAAAACCTTAGCTGTCAATGTAACCAAATGAAAAATACCATGAGACCAGTGAATAGCAGAGATGAGCACACCCTGACCAAAGTGCAAAACATAAGCACAAGAGCTATCATGTACACTTTCTGAAAAGATGAGGACTTAAATAAATTGAGAGTCACCATTTTCTTGACCAGTCCTTCAGTAGCATAAGGTAGAAAATGAATGTTCAGTTACAGACCTAGGGAAATGAAAGCTGGAAGAGTAACAACAACAACAAAGGCAGAAAAATACCACATATTAGTAAATGACTAGAGAATGCTCAGGAGCCCCTGAGGCCAACAGGTGTCCAAAGACATGATCATTCTCCCAGAAACAGAGGAACAATCCCTGGAGGACAAAGATGGAAAGTAGTGAGTAGGCAGCTCAAATTCACACTAGAATCC
>SJXQ01002617.1:237176-247686 GCA_006408695.1 Aepyceros melampus
ATGTACACTCGTGGCTGATCCATGTCGATGTGTAGCAAAACAAATACAGTATTGTAAAGCAAAACAAACTAAAAAAATAAAAAATTAAAAAAAAAAAAAAAGAAGTAGAAGTCAGTGCCCTCTATTCTGGAGAGTCAAACTTCTGAATGCTGTGTGAATGGCACAACAAAAAAGACGTGTATTTAGTTTTCTTAAATTTCCTCAACAAGCCCATACAGACTTCATTAACACTTCGGATAATGGCATTAACTGAACTGTTTGTCTTCTTGCTACACTAATTACTAAATTTCTACCCAAATGTTAATGATAATAATGATCAATTTATAATAATTCAAACTACTCTTCCTCACTTTAAGCAAATTATCATCTTCACAGACAAAACTTCTAGCTTCTATGAATGCCGAAGGAACAGGAAATTTTTCATTTTTACGTTCCCTTCTATTTAAATGCTAGCTAAAGTGGAGTTAGTGTCATACAAAATGAGTACTGGATTAGCCAAAAAAGTTCATTCGGGTTTTCCCGTGAGATGGTACAGAAAAATCCAAACAAAAATTTTGACCAATGCAATATAACCCTGGAAGCAATTGAAGACAAAACTAACCTACCTGTAATTGCAAAGCTTCATGGTTTTCTAATCCTTCCACAATTGGTGAAAATCGTTCTTTGTTATTTCGTTCTGCTGCTGTACTTATAGCCCCTAAAAGTTTATCTAGACTATAGAGAAAAAAAATAGAAATAAGAAATACATCTTAAACACACTATATGAATACAGCTTAACTCTTATACACTCTTCCCTATTTTCAGGTGCTTGATGTTTATATAGACCATCACAATTTAAGAACTGTGTTCTTCTCCACATATTTCTACAACTCAAATATTGATAGCATTAAACAACATTACAGCATCAAAATAAAAAAATTCAATTTGAAAATCCTGAGGAAAGTCATTTTTCTGGGTGACATTTAAAAAAAATACTTAATTGATAAACATTAAAATTTTAAGTTTTGAGTTTTGATATTACATGTGTTAACATAGTTTTTTTTTTAAGCACAGCAAATAACATAACATAGATATTAATGTCACTTAAACATGGTGGCATCTACAGCTACCCAAAGTTGATTCAAGTGTAATCAGACTGTAATTTTATAATAAAGTGTAAGAAAGAATACATATTTTTAAAAGAACTTTTAAAAAATTCTTTGAAAATGGAACAAAGAAAAAGCCTAAAAGAGAAAGTCCAGTAAATTAAAGAAGCATCTATAATTACCTAGCACAAGAAACTTATTTACCTGAACAAAAATATTGGTAGCTATCTCTGTACAGTGTCTGAATCAAATGAACCTCTCTGTAGTATACTACTCACATCAAGCTATATCTGAAATTATAATTAAGTCATAAAATATACCAGACTAGGTTGCATTATGTGAATTAAGTATTGGAAACCTAATAGACTAGGAAAATATTTCTTAGTCATATATAAACTCATTTTCCTATAAAACCTAAGGAAGCTTTATTTTTGCATATGTTATCTCATTCTCATAAGACAATGTTGTGTGATATTTTTGTTCAATGTTTGTCTTTCATTTTTGAAGGATAAACCAACAGTAAGAAACATTTCATTTTATTACAAGAAGTAAGAGAAAGTCAACATATTAGAATATTCTTAAATCTTTGCCTGCCTCTATTCTAAGTCAAAGTGAAATGATTACTGCCACACAGAGTGTTTAGAAGAAAATATTCTAGTTCATATCTGTAACAGGTATTTCATTCTTTATCACAAGAGTATTTTACCAACTGGGTATCAAACCTGTAATTTTGCTTCTGATTGAATATTATTTCAATAAGAAGTGATCTAATGTGTTGTCAGCAACAACTTGCTGAAAATGGTACATACATGCATCCTGAATGATTACCAACAGCCTTTTGTTCTTTTTAATCAGTTAATTTCATTCCACGAATAATTGCTTTATTCTTTCATTTACCAGACACAGATAAAGTAAAACACTACTGTAAAATAATAGTACAGAATAAAAGCATCTGGTTAATTCTGTTAGTTAAAGAAGTCAAATTTTCTGATTGCATGGATGAGGGTGTATATTGTGAGGAGTGTGTATGTGAATGTGCCTGTGTGTGTTTAGCCAAAATTACTCCCTAACTGATCTTTCCCTACTTTTCTAATAATTGCTTTCCCTTCAACTAGATAAAATTATAATCATTCACTTTGAATATCCAACATTGAAGAACTTCCCATCAGGATTCTGTCTTTTTAAACCTATTTTTCAAAGAATCAAAAAACAGCTAAAATGTAAACAGATAAGATAAAAATACCAATTTTTCTCCTGAAATTTCATACTATTTTCATGCAAGCTATCAGGTGGCACTAGTGGAAAAGAATCTGCTGCCAATGCAAGAGATACAGGAGACATGGATTCGATCCCTCGGTCAGGAAGATCCCCTGGAGAAGGGAATGGGTACCCTCTCCAGTATTCTCACCTGGAGAAACCCCATGGACAGAGAAGTCTGGTGAGTTACAGTCCAAGGGCTTGCAAAGAGTCCTATACAACAGAGCAACTGAGCACAGCTGCATGGTGTCAAAAGAAACAGCACACATTTCTCAATTTCTCAAGTGTCATTTCTATGCAGTTAATGTTAATGACAAAAGCAATACTTACATGTTGTCTTCTCCAACAATGCAAATAGCTGAAAGTATTTTTACTATTTCAGTCATCATGTTGGGTTGTTTGGGGTCAATTGCTCTTGCTAGGAGTAAAAGACTTCTTTCATCGCCTAGAATCCTTTGCAATCCAAACTAAAGGGGAAAAAAAAAACTTTCTTTCAAAATATTTTGGAGTCATATCTTTAATTTTAAAAAACAAATTAACAATGATTTTCTAAACTCCATGCCTCCACTTTGAGGTTCTATTTAATTAAATGAATGTACTTCAAATTCAATTGCTTTTTATTTGAAATGACCACTTCTTGGATTTTAGGTCCTTTAATGAGATACGATCTCCATTATCCTAACTAAACATTCCATAAAAATTTGGAAGAAATATGCAGCAATCAGTATTTCCTCAATAAAGAAAAATATGTAGCTGTCTACTTATGTCATTGGTTCTTGCTGGAGACATCTGGAACTCATGATTAAATTTTCCAACATGTTTGCATGGAAAATTAAGTTGAACAAAAAGGGAAAATGTTGAAAAGCTCTTTTGTATACTGCAGGCCAGTTAAAGAAGCTACAAATCTCTGTATGGGTTTTCCCATACCTTCTCTCTTTTAGCCTCCCTCTTTCAAGTAGCTGTGCTGCATAGCAAAATTATAACCCCAAAGAAGTGGAGCATGGGTTTTATTGAATACTACATGTCACAGTCAACTAGGCAGAGGAGACAGACACCATTTTCATTGATTTCCTAGGCTTAAATATATGCATGCCAGTGTGCATCACAAGAATGAATAGATAAAGAAATGTTCAAGAAAGCCCCAAACTCAGGTTTTCACTACATAAAGAAGGTCATAGTTTCTTTGATCTTTGGTGCACAAGATTTCTTATGAAATATTTTTACAGTTTAACAGTGGAATTTGATAATATTTCATCAGTGCAAAATTGCCATTTCAAGCTAACCTTTACTGAAGTACACTTGAATATTTTCATGGTTTCTATTTTCTAAAAAATTCAGGAGAAAACAACATGAGCTTTAGCTATAATAATAACAAAATACACAGAGATAAGACAAAAAAGGAAATGGAAAAGACAAAATGAAAAAGAAGCAAAGAAAACAAAAGGAATATGAATATATAAAGGTGGGTAGTAAACAATAAATAGTAATTAAAGTAAATGAAAATTTGTAAAATGGAGAGATAGATGATTACTATACAATTACCAAACTTAAAATAACTTTGAAAATCAGTTAAACTGACAGTGAAATCATTAAATTTTTCAAATTTCCATTTTATTGTTTGAAGGTAGTTTCTAACATGAAGGGAAATACTCAAAATAAAAATGAAGATATGAGAAATGATGGAAGACCATCAACCTAAACATTAGAGCAATATTATAGCAATGGAAGTTAAGGGGCAATGGGTTCCTTTTCATAATTGTATTATTCCATGTACTATATAGCAAAAAGAGTTTTTGAAGTAGGTAATCAAAACCTTTGGGGTCAGTAAATTTGATGCAGAAGTCATTTCAGACTAAAGTTTCATGCTTTGATTATGACAAATTCAACACATCATAAAATTGATATATCACTGTATATTTTTTAATGTAACTTTATGCCTATTGTTTCAGATGCCTGTAATTTAAAAGACTTATCATTTAGTCATGTTCCTAGCACCAATGTAAAAGACATTAACATGCTCTAACTAAAGCTTAGCCTTAGTTTAGAGTAATCTAAATCAAACCATCATGTTCTCCCTCCTACACTGTTTGTTAGTGGGAATCCAACTTGGTACAACCACTATGCAGGAACAGTATGAAGGAGCCTTAACAAAATAAACTAATAGAACTAGCATATGACCTAGAAATCTCACTGCTGGGAAGATATCTGGAGAAAACCATAACCTGAAAGGACACATACACTCCAGTGTTCATTGCAGCATTGTTTACAATAGCCAAGACATGGAAGCAACCTGAATGTCCATCAACAGATAAATGAATAAAGAAGATGTGGGACATATATACAATGGAGTATTACTCGGCCATCAGAAAAGAATGAAATGCCATTTGCAGCAACATGGATGGACCTGGAAATTATTTTATTAACTGAAGACAGACAAAGACAGACATATATCATATGATACCATTAATATGTGGAAATATAATTAATAAAAAAGAAAGGAAACTTTTTACAGAAACAGACTTATAGATATCAAAAACAAAATTATGGTTACCAAAAGGGAAATGTGGTTGGGGGAGGGATAAACCAGTAGTTTTGCATGAACACATATATACTATAGTATATAAGAGAAATAAGCAACAAGGACCCACTGTACAGCAGAGGGAACTCTGCTTAATATTCTGTAATAACCTATATGAGAAAAGACACTAACAAAGAACAGATACATGTATGTATGTATAACTGAATTACTTGGCTGTATAAATGAAACTAATACAACATTATAAATCAACTAATTATGTATTGCATATCAACTGCTGTCTCCAGGGAGGCTCTATAGGAAATCTCACTAATATGACTTTCTCTACTAACTATACTGATTACACTCATACCTGGAAAGCTGTAAGAGTTCACTACTCAAACCAACAAGAATTTAGATCAGACTCCTAATTTGACAGGTTAGGTGACTGATTGGCAGAGAGGTCAAATGATTTTCTAAAGGCCACACAACTTAGTGGCAAAGCAAATACTCTGTCTCCCGATTTCTAGTACTGTGTTATCTTTCCATTATTTCTTAGTTTCCCTCAATTAAAAAGAGAGATCCATCCTGAGAAGCAATGTTCATTAACTGTTTTCCTGTTAGGTATCACATTCTGCATAATTTTATCATCAAAGACTAAGAGCTCAAAAGTTGAGAAATTCTACAGTAATACTGATGGAAATCTTTCCAGAAGAAACTTCCAAGAACAGCACAATTAGTATATTCTATACATGAGACTCATGTCAATTGGCAAGCATCCATCAGACCAAAAAATTCTTTGCTGATACATGTGTGTATAATATACACATACATAATCATGCATAATCCCATACACTTAAAAAAAAAAAGATTTCAGACTACTTATGTAGATAACCTTACTGCATTGGTTATTATTTAAAAATACCTATATTTCACATCTTGCAAGATTTAGGTCACTGTTATACTTATTTATTTTTATTAAATATTTTGAGATCATTAGAACACCATCTAAAGGGATTTTTAAATTAATGAATCTCAATGGTATTTTACCTATAGGAATATGGCATAAATCATACATAAGAGTTCATTCTTCATTCTAGTTTAAATAAAAAAATGACTATAACTACATAACCTGAGAAAAGACTATTTTTAGAAGATAAATCCTTAATAAAATAATGCAACTGGTACCACACATATACAAAAATCTTCTGCTATCTGCCAGAAAAGTCTTTTATGGATATTAACTCACTGACATGACATTAACTGAACAAACAAAGAATGAAAAATCTTAACCTTATACTGTTTTTACACAAAAAAAAAAAAAATCAAACCATAGTTTTGAATTGTCCTTTATAATGGAAGATAATCTCTCTGTAAGGAAATGGTATCCAATTTATCAAATTTAAATTTTCTGACTACTACTAAAAAAAAAACAGTATTATCTGATTTGGGAACAAGACTTGATGTCTGCATGATTGCAAGAACCTGTCATTAAATATTTTGAGAAGCAGAGTATATTTTGAATAATACTTAAATGAAGCTCGTGATGATCTGCATTATAAAGGCCCTTTTGAAAACCAAGCAAGCACCCACGATTCTGCCTGTTTCATACACTCTGTTAGGAAAGCTCTCATGTTTTGTAACAAAGGCAGAAATAAATACTACTTGCCTTATTGTTCATAAATGCTTTGAGGCACTGAATAAGTTTATACTGATTCTTCTTGTCAATATTTTCCTGCCTGAATAAAAGAAAAAAAATTATATTGTGCTGAAAAATTTCCCCTGTGGTAAATTTTTTTTTCATGTTTATTCTTACTGTTTTTTGTCCAGAAGCTTTTCCAGCACATCCAACAAGAGTCCAAGACCTTCATGGCCAAAGTTGTTAACCCAGCTACGAAACAAAGAAAGTAGAAATAAGTTTATATAATTAAAACATTAAACACCTCAAATTAAAGTTTTGATTTGCAAATCTGCTAATCCAGTCTTCACCCTGTTTGTCAATCTTTGTTTCTACTCCAATTACGTTGAGTATTGACCCGAGGAGAATGACTGAAGAGATCTTCTGTCTCAATCCCACACTTCTCTTCACATTCTAGATTGCCCATTCCACAGCACTACCTTGGTTGTTTCGCCAGCATTAAACACTTAAGCCTGAATTTATAACCCAAATTTATTTCCGCTTTGTCTCTGTTTCCCTATATCAACTCCTCTTCCACTCTTCCATATTATGTTAATAACACCACTATCCTTTGAATCCTTCAGACTTGAAATACTGGTATAATTTCCTGATCCCCCAACTTTTTCATCTTTGCGTTTATTCTGATCATTCATCAAAACATATTTATTTGAGTTCCCACTAACTACCAGGCATGTTCTATGTGGCAGAGATAACTGGCAACAAACTAAGCCCCTATGTTCACGTAGCTTATCATCTAGAAAAAAGATAAAGACTAAATAAACAACTATTTAATAAAGTATCACTGCTTTGGTACTATGAATAGAAAAAAACCTTGGGAAATGGAATGAGCGACCCAGTATTATTCCTTTTTTTTTTTTTTATGTGTAGTCAGGGGAAGATTCTTTGATGAGGTGATATTTGAGCAAAGCTTTGAAAAAAGTAAAGAACTTTCCCAGTAGAGGAAATAAGAGCAGTCTTCCATCAAAAATCTTCTCTGGACTACCTAACAAATTGCAACTCCTGATTCTGATCAAACCTTAACCTACCATTTTCAAGCCTCAAGCCTTAGACCACATGTTCCAATAAAATCAGACATATTCTGTTTCCTGCAGTCTTCCCTGCTTGACCTCATTTTTCAATCTTTCTTTCCAGAAGGTAACTCCAACTCCACCTCTCCAAGGCGCAAACTGATGGGCAACTCCCCCATTAATGTTTTTCCCTATAAGTACTATATCCAAATGTGTTATTTCCCCTTGAATGCCCGTGTTTCTGTATCTCTTACAGAACAACATTATGATTGCATCACAAGTGTCTTACCCACCTTTCTGGATTAAAACTTCTCTGAAGACTGTTACATGATCTTATTCATCTTTGAGTCTCCCATAATGCTTAGCAGAGTAGATTAAACTTTAACGAAATTTACTGATTTGTGTGGTTAAAAGAATGAGCAGAATCATATTGCCCATGAAATTCTCAAATATAAACTAATATACAGCAGGACACCTGTGAAGCAATAATTAAAATATATATATATATGTGTGTGTGTGTGTGTGTGTATATATATATATATATATATATATATATTTAAACCATGACTATAGTTCAATGCCAAAGTCTTTAAAGCACATTTCATATTTAACTAAGGCAAAGCTTATCAACAGAGATCAGACCTAATTTCTAAGAGACTATCAATAAGAAACAACAGATCACTGAAAAAAACTATTTTTAAAATAGTTCAACTATTCAGAACCAATCACATTCACAATATATATGGAAACTCATTTTAAACAAATTCTGCTTTAATTTCCACAGTGGAAATGAGAAAAAATCAATATGGCATTGTAATGATAATTGGCGGCAAGCTACAATTCAATTGAGGCATGTAATCAACCAGTATAATGAGCTATTTTCTCAGACTCTAGATAATCAGTAAGGTGGTGGTAGAAGGAGAAAAGGACACCAGCTCTCTAAGCATAAAATAATGATAATCTATCACAGAGAGTAATCAGGAGATATCATTTCAGCAAATACCCTAACGCAACCTTAAAATAATCAGACTTCTGATTAAATTTATATATACAGCCCTCAGTATCTGCTTTGGCATTTGGAAAGAAAAAACAATCTATGATTTCCTTAAACTTAACATTTATAACTTGTTTTAAGACTCTAAATTTTACTCATTTCTTTTCCTACCTACCTAGTGCTATTAAAATGATTAGGATCATTTCTTTCTTAGTCTAGAGAAGTCTTTGATTTAAGACCATGATTTCTATCTGTTCACATGAAATCAGACACTCACATATCCTAGAATGTTTCTAATTGTGCAGTTGATGGTACTTTCGTTTCATTCAGTGAAAACTACTATCAGTCTGAAAGAAAAAAAATTTGCACACAACCATGAAACTTAAGTGTGAAGAGGTCAGCCCTATTACAAAGTAGGCAGAGAAAAATCTTAACTGAGAATACCTAAGGCTAATGGTGATGGAATTCCAGTTGAGCTATTTCAAAACCTAAAAGATGACGCTGTGAAAGCACTGCATGCAATATGTCTGAAAATACGAAAAACTCAGCAGTGGCCACAGGACTGGAAAAGGTGAATTTTCATTCCAATCCCAAAAAAACGCAATGCCAAAGAATGCTCAAACTACCACACAATTGCACTCATCTCACACGCTACCAAAAGAAATGCTCAAAATCTCCAAGCTAGGTTTCAACAGTACGTGAACCGTGAACTTCCAGATGTTCAAGCCGGATTTAGAAAAGGCAGAGGAACCAGAGATCAAATTGCCAACATCTGCTGGATGATCAAAAAACAAGAGACTTCCAGAAAAACATCTATTTCTGCTTTAGTGACTATGCCAAAGCCTTTGACTGTGTAGATCACAATAAACTGTGGAAAATTCTGAAAGAGATAGGAACACCAAACCACCTGACCTGCCTGAGAAATCTGTATGCAGGTCAGGAAGCAACAGTTAGAACTGGACATGGAAAAACAGACTAGTTCCAAATTGGGAAAGGAGTACGTCAAGTCTGTATATTGTCACCCTGCTTATTTGACTTCTATGCAGAGTAAATCATGAGAAATGCTGGACTGGATGAAGCACAAGCTGGAATCAACATTGCCAGGAGAAATATCAATAAACTCAGATATGCAGAAGACAACACCCTTATGGCACAAAGTGAGGAAGAACTAAAGAGTCTCTTAATGAAAGTGAAAGAGGAGAGTGAAAAAGTTGGCTTAAAGCTCAACATTCAGAAAACTAAGATCATGGCATCTGGTCCCATTGCTGCATGGCAAATAGATAGGAAAACAATGGAAACAGTGAGAGGCTTTATTTTGGGGGGCTCCAAAATCACTGCAGATGGTAAATGCAACCATGAAATTAAAAGATGCTTACTCTTTGGAAGAAAAGTTATGACCAACCTACACAGCATATTAAAAAGCAGACACATTACTTTACCAAGAAAGGTCCATCTAGTCAAAGCTATGGATTTTGCAGTGGTCATGTATGGATGTGAAAGTTGGACCATAAAGAAAGCTGAAGATTGAAGAATTGATGCTTTAACAGTGGTGTTGGAGAAGACTTGAGAGTCCCTTGGACTGCAAGGAGATCCAATGAATCCATTCTGAAGGAGATCAGTCCTGGGTGTTCTTTGGAAGGACTGATGCTGAAGCTGAAACTCCAATACTTTGGCCACCTCATGAGAAGAGTTTGACTCATTGGAAAGGACCCAGATGCTGAGGCAGATTGAAGGTGGGAAGAGAAGAGGACAACAGAGGGTGAGATGGTTGGAGGGCATCACCGACAGGACGGACTTGAGTTTGAGTAGGCTCCGGGAGTTGGTGATGGACAAGGAGGCCTGGCGTCCTGCAGTACATGGGGTCGCAAAGAGTCGGACACGACTGACTGAACTGAACTGACTGAACTGAGAGACTGAAAGCCAATGATTAGAGGAGGCATGGTGGGAGCCCTT
>SJXQ01002617.1:247831-265342 GCA_006408695.1 Aepyceros melampus
GAGCTTTTACAGAGAATGGTGTCCAGAAGGAGACTGGAGCTAGGGGGATAAAATAACTCTGATATAGTAGCATGATATTCAAGAGGTGAAGAGGAAGAGAGTGCAGCGACACATACATATTTTCTGCTTTGTCTCTTGCCAGCACCAAATGCTTTCTCTTTAAAGCACCAAATGCTTTCTCTTTAAAGCACCAAATGCTTTCTCTTTAAAGCGTCAAATACTTTGTGGCCTCTAGCCGAACACTCACTGTCTGTGTTTCTCTCACACTTAAATATGTAAGTTTTATCCAATATAAACGTGGCACTGAAATGGTGAAGTGGTTTAAAAACAAAATGTTGGCTACTTTATGTTGGCACAGCTTTCCAGGTGGCGCTAGTGGTAAAGAACTTGTCTGTCAATGCAGAATATTTAAAAGAGGAGGGTTCGATCCCTGGGTCAGGAAGATCCCCTGGAGGAGATCATGGCAAATCACTCCAGTATTCTTGCCTGGAGAATCCCACGGACAGGGGAGCCTGGCGGGCTACAGTCCACAGGGCAAAGAGTCGGACACGACTGAAGTGATTTAGCATGCAACTACATAGGCAGGACTTTTGATACTGCAACAACAAAGTATAAATCCATGATTCTCAAAGTGTGCGCCCCAAACCAGAAGCATCAACAGCATCTGGGAATTTGTCAGAGACACAAATTCTTGGATCCCACTCCAGACCTACTAACTCAGCAATTCTATAGATGGAGCCAAAAATCTCTCTTTTAACTACTCCAGGTGATTCTGAAATTTGCTCAAGTTTGAGAACGTCTGACATGAAACAGTGTTTGCTGAGAAGATGAGGATTCACGCTCAAAATGTAAGACTGCTCTAAATACCCTCCACACCATACTGTATAGCTGCATAGCCACAGGACAGAGATAAGACAACTAGTAAAAGCAAGTATATTTGGTCTCTGTGTGTGTGTGTGTGTATATATATATATATATATATATGCCTTTGTTTTGCTGTTTGGCCAACAGGCATATGGGACCTAAGTTTCATAAGCAGGGATTGAACCCACGCACCCGGCAGGGGAAGTGCAGAGTCATAACCACTGAATGGCAGGGAATTCCCAGATATATTTGGTACATTTCACAGAGTAGGCAAATTCCAGCTCTGAGTTATTCAGTACTAACTGAAATATCTAGAAGTATGAAAACACAGTTAATGACTCTATTTAAAATCTGACTCAGATTGCAGATAAAGACATCAATTTTGTGTAGTATCTCAGCCTTGAAATCAGACATTGCAATTTATCATGGACCCCAAATTTATAAGAGATTCAGAAAGAACAGAGAATAATGAAGAAGCAAACAGAAGAAAAAATGGGCGGAGGAAGATGATCTCGTATAGTATCCAGAATCACTCTGTAACACAAGGGTTTTTCCCTTTTGATTGGAATGTGACTTACATACAGTGAAATTCATCACTGACAAAACATGGCCATGCAGCTTCTATCACAAACAAGACACAGAACACGTCCACCCCACCAAAATATTTCCTCATTGCCCGTTACGATCAGTCACTTTTCTTTACTCCAAGCCATGTGGCAACCATGTAACTGGTTTGTGTCCCTATAGTTGTGCTTGCTTCAAAATGTAATTAGAAACTTAACCATGCTGTATACAGGTTTTAGGGTCTGCTTTCCTTCACTTAGCATAAACATGATATTCAACTATGTTGTTGCATGTTCTAGTAGTCCATCCCTTTTTATTGTATGAGTACAACACAATTTTTTTCCATTCGTCAATTGATGAATATCTGGGTTGTTCCCAGGTTTTCATGATTATAAACAAAGCTGCTATAAACATTCACATGTAAGTGTTTATGTAACCATAAGTTTTCCTGCCTCCTGAGAAATCTGTATGCAGGTCATTATGCCTTTGACTGTGTGGATCACAATAAACTGTGGAAAATTCTGAAAGAGATGGGAATACCAGACCACCTGACCTGCCTCTTGAGAAATCCATATGCAGGTCAGGAAGCAACAGTTAAAACTGGACATGGAACAACAGACTGGTTCCAAATAGGAAAAGGAGTACGTCAAGGCTGTATATTGTCACCCTGCTTATTTAACTTCTATGCGAGTACATCATGAGAAATGCTGGACTGGAAGAAGCACAAGCTAGAATCAAGATTGCGAGGAAAAACATCAATAATCTCAGATATGCAGATGACACCACCCTCATGGCAGAAAGTGAAGAAGAACTGAAGACCCTCTTCATGAAAGTGAAGGAGCAGAGTGAAAAAGCTGGCTTAAAGCTCAACATTCAGAAAATGAAGATCATGGCATCTGGTCCCATCACTTCATGGCAAATAGATGGAGACACAGTGGAAACAGTGTCAGACTTTATTTTGGGGGGCTCCAAAATCACTGCAGATGGTGATTGCAGCCATGAAATAAAAAGATGCTTACTCCTTAGAAGAAAAGCTATGATCAACCTAGACAGCATATTAAAAAGCTGAGACATTACTTTGCCAAGAAAGGTTTGTCTAGTCAAAGCTATGGTTTTTCCAGTGGTCATGTATGGATGTGAGAGTTGGACTATAAAGAAAGCTGAGTGCTGAAGAACTGATGCTTTTGAACTGGGGTGCTAGAGAAGACTCTTGAGAGTCCCTTGGACTGCAAGGAGATAAAACCAATCAATTCTAAAGGAAATCAGTCCTGAATATTCATTGGAAGGACTGATGCTAAAGCTAAAACTCCAATACTTTAGCCACCTAATGTGAAGAACTGACTCATTGGAAAAGACCCTCATGCTGGGTTTGATTGAAGCAGGAGGAGAAGGGGACGACAGAGGATGAGATGGTTGGATGGCATCACCACCTTAATGAACATGAGTTTGAGCAAGCTCCAGGAGTTGGTGGTGGACAGGGAAGCCTGGCATGCTGCATGCAGTCCATGGCCAACTCACAGAATTGGCCACTAGTGGGTGACTGAACTGAACTCGGTTGTTTCCAGGTTTTGATGATTATGAACAGTGCTGCTATAAACATTCATAGGTAAGTATTTATGTAAGCATGCATTTTCATTTCTCTTTCGGAAAAGAACTAGGGGAGGAATTGTTAGGTCTTAAGATAAGTTTTTTGTTTTTTCTTTTTTTAATTTNGAGAAATCCATATGCAGGTCAGGAAGCAACAGTTAAAACTGGACATGGAACAACAGACTGGTTCCAAATAGGAAAAGGAGTACGTCAAGGCTGTATATTGTCACCCTGCTTATTTAACTTCTATGCAGAGTACATCATGAGAAATGCTGGACTGGAAGAAGCACAAGCTAGAATCAAGATTGCGAGGAAAAACATCAATAATCTCAGATATGCAGATGACACCACCCTCATGGCAGAAAGTGAAGAAGAACTGAAGACCCTCTTCATGAAAGTGAAGGAGCAGAGTGAAAAAGCTGGCTTAAAGCTCAACATTCAGAAAATGAAGATCATGGCATCTGGTCCCATCACTTCATGGCAAATAGATGGAGACACAGTGGAAACAGTGTCAGACTTTATTTTGGGGGGCTCCAAAATCACTGCAGATGGTGATTGCAGCCATGAAATAAAAAGATGCTTACTCCTTAGAAGAAAAGCTATGATCAACCTAGACAGCATATTAAAAAGCTGAGACATTACTTTGCCAAGAAAGGTTTGTCTAGTCAAAGCTATGGTTTTTCCAGTGGTCATGTATGGATGTGAGAGTTGGACTATAAAGAAAGCTGAGTGCTGAAGAACTGATGCTTTTGAACTGGGGTGCTAGAGAAGACTCTTGAGAGTCCCTTGGACTGCAAGGAGATAAAACCAATCAATTCTAAAGGAAATCAGTCCTGAATATTCATTGGAAGGACTGATGCTAAAGCTAAAACTCCAATACTTTAGCCACCTAATGTGAAGAACTGACTCATTGGAAAAGACCCTCATGCTGGGTTTGATTGAAGCAGGAGGAGAAGGGGACGACAGAGGATGAGATGGTTGGATGGCATCACCACCTTAATGAACATGAGTTTGAGCAAGCTCCAGGAGTTGGTGGTGGACAGGGAAGCCTGGCATGCTGCATGCAGTCCATGGCCAACTCACAGAATTGGCCACTAGTGGGTGACTGAACTGAACTCGGTTGTTTCCAGGTTTTGATGATTATGAACAGTGCTGCTATAAACATTCATAGGTAAGTATTTATGTAAGCATGCATTTTCATTTCTCTTCGGAAAAGAACTAGGGGAGGAATTGTTAGGTCTTAAGATAAGTTTTTTGTTTTTTCTTTTTTTAATGTATTTATTTTTAACTAAAAGATAACTGGTTTACAATATTGTGCTGGTAATCTTTTAAAACTGCTTCCCAAAGTGGCTAGACCATTTAGCATTCCTTCAGCAAAGCATGCATGTGCATGAGTGCAGGGTTAAGTCACTTAAGTCATGCCTATGGACCCTAGCCCACCAGGCTCCTCTGTCCATGGGATTCTCCAGGCGAGAAGATTGGAGTGGGTTGTCATGACCTCCTCCAGGGAATCTTCCTGACCCAGGGATCAAACCCATGTCTCTTATTGTCTCCTGCATTGCCAGGCAGCTTCTTTACCACTAGCACCAAAAGTATAATAGTTGTAACTGCTTAAAATCCTTCAAACACTTCATATTGTCACTGTTTTCACTTTAATCCTGAAAATGTTTTCACATAAAGAAACTGAGAAGAAAATTATTTAAGTAACTTGCAAAACATCATTCCACAAGTTAAATATCAGTTGAAGTACTCACACCCACACACCTAGGTCTGATTCCAAAGCCCATGTTTATTTCAATCACACCATTTAAATTATGAATAGAACCAGTACATGGTTTTCTGTAACACCTGGCTAATGGCTCCAGCAAGAACTCCCAAAAGAATTTGTGGTTCTTCCACAGTTGCATTGAGCTTAAACCTACATATCTATGTCTAGACAAAGAATTTATATTTTCTATTATTTAATAGCTTATTTCATTCATTTAGGTGTAATGGGTATTTTTCAACTCACATTCTTCTTGTCTTTCAATGTCCTAAGCTTCTTATCTATGAAATGCTACCGAAGAAAAATATTTGGAAACTCCATCCAAAACTTGCAATCAAGATTTAGGCAGCAGCTTATTGGAAAGAACAGAGTTAGATGCAGGGAACAGTTTTTGGGATCTTTGGTTGTTGTTGTTAAGGTGGGTTACAGCCCATCATCTCATTTCTTGGTATTAACATGTTGATGTTTGGTGAATTCTCTGCTGTTCCAGCAGTCAAAACTCCACACTCCCAGCACAGGGGGTCTGGGTTCAATCCCTCGTCAGGGAGCTAGATCTCACTGGCTTCTTTTTCAGTGTTCAGATCTTATCCTGGACTCTTGCTCACACGTACATTAACTGTCCTCAGTGATCTTTCTATTTTTGTTTGTTTGTTCGGGCGGTTCATTTGTTCTACCTGGTCTGCTGTTAAGTGCTGATAACAAATATGATGGTGGATATGTAGCATGTCAAGATTTATTTATTTGGCTGCCCCACGCCTTAGTTGTGGCAAGTGGGATCGTTAGTTGCAGCATGTGAATTTATATTTTCTATTATTTAATAGCTTATTTCATTCATTTAGGTGTAATGGGTATTTTCCAGGGAGGAAGACGACTGACCCACAATGAGACAACATTTTCTGATCTTAGATATAAAAGGTATGGCTATATACCCTGACATTACTCAAGAAGTTACAAATTAGAGATCTTTTCCCATGTTTAATCAAAGGTCAGAAATATAACTCTCCATTCATCAATGGGGTATCTCTGTGAGATCAGAGTGACATGGTTAAATACATAAGCTTTATAAGAAGACATATCTAGCTTCCAACCCCATCTCTGTCATATTCTAGCTGCATTATTTTCGATCAGTTACTTAAAATCTCTAAGCGTGTTTCCTTGTCTACAAAATAGGGATGAGAATAGCACCTATACCTCATAAGGCCTTTGTTACTATTAAATGAAATCATGCATAGTGAAGCTTGTATTAAGATATTTCTAAAAATGTTAAAAATAAAAACCTTTGAGTGAGTAAAGTTGCTCAGTCGTGTCCGACTCTTTGCGACCCCATGGGCTGTAGCCTACCAGGCTCCTCTGTCCATGGGATTTTCCAGGGAATAGTCCTGGAGTGGATTGCCATTTCCTTCTCTAGGGGGTCTTCCCAACCCAGGGATCGAACCCAGGTCTCCCGCATTGCAGACAGACACTTTACCGTCTGAGCACTCCTTAAACTCCTTATCCAAAATACAGTATGAATTTTAGGCATATTCTTCTTAAAAATTACTAACATTTAATAACATGTCCTCATTTATTGAAAAGTATTTTAAGTATATGCAACACGCTGAAGACTCTAAAAAGATACTAGAGGGACTCCTGGCAGTCAAGTGGTTAAGACTGCAATTCCAATGCAGGGGGCATGGGTTTGATCCCCAGTCAGGGAAATAATAGCCTACATGCCACATACTGTGCCCAAAATAAATAAATAAAAATAAAAAAATAGATAGTAGACTTCTACAGGTTGACTTTTTAAAAAATTTCATAACTTGATATTTGGGGTACTCAAATCACATTTTTTTTAAGGTTTTTAAAATAACATTTATTACCTTGCTGTTATTCAACTTTCTGTATATTCATTACTATATTTAGTTCTGGCCAACTCACAGTGAAATAGACATAGAAGTCACAATGGTAGGGGAAAGGGAGATGTGGAGATAAAAGTATATTTATAGTCCATGCATAATTCTGGCAAAAAGATATCAAAACACTTTAAGGTTCTAAAACAAAAATCTGCCCCAGGCTTTCAGAACTTCTGAAGTCATTATTCCTAAAGGGCCCACTTACACTCATTGGCATGCTCAAAATTAAAAAAAAAAAATCTTATCTGTAACGAAAATATCAGAGGATTCATTGAACCCTATGGCCATGAGAAAGCAAAATTCTCCCCTCTCTGGCTCTCCAGGGCAAAAAAAAAAAAGAAAACTATAAATGTGCCTATTTTATGAGGGAATGAGATTCTGTTCCCTCACAGTCTCCAAAAACTTAAACCTCTTTTATCCATAAATTGGATATTTGAACCCTGAATTATTTAATTATAGTTCACGGAAATATAACTTAAAATCAGATATTGGCTGGAGGAGCTCAGTATTCCATATGCAAAATAGACATACAGGAAACAGTGATGACACGCACATTTGTGATTAGACTGTCTGGATGCACGTCCTTCCTTCAAAAGGGTTAGAGTGAAAATTAGAAATGCTTTCCTGAGGCAGCAGTGACTGAGCTGGCAAACTCAGCAGTGGCTACAGGACTGGAAAAGGTCAGTTTTCATTCCAATCCCAAAGAAAGGCAGTGGCAAAGAATGCTCAAAGTACCACACAATTGCACTCATCTCACATGCTAGTAAAGTAATGCTCAAAATTCTCCAAGTCAGGCTTCAACAGTACATGAACTGAGAACTTCCAGATGTTCAAGCTGAATTTAGAAAATGCAGAGGAACCAGATGTCAAATAGCCAACATCCATTGGCTTACTGAAACAGCAAGAAAGTTCTGGAAAAATATCTATTTCTGATTTATTGACTATACCAAAGCCTTTGACTGCATGGATCACCACAAACTGTGGAAAATTCTGGAAAGATGGGAATACCAGACCACCTGACCTGCCTCTTGAGAAATCTGTATGCAGGTCAGGAAGCAACACTTAAAACTGGACATGGAACAACAGACTGGTTCCAAATAGGAAAAGGAGTATGTGAAGGTTGTATATTGTCACCCTGCTTATTTAACTTATATGCAGAGTACATCATGAGAAACGCTGGGCTGGAAGAAGCACAAGCTGGAACCAAGATTGCTAGGAGAAATATCAATAACCTCAGATAAGCAGATGACATCACCCTTATGGCAGAAAGCGAAGAATAAATAAAGAGTATATTGATGAAAGTGAAAGAGGAGCGTGAAAAAGCTGGCTTAAAGCTCAACATTCAGAAAATGAAGATCATGGCATGTGGTCCCATCACTTCATGGCAAATAGATGGGGAAACTGTGGAAACAGTGTCAGACTTTATTTTGGGGGGCTCCAAAATCACCGCAGATGGTGACTGCAGCCAAGAAATTAAAAGACACTTACTCCTTAGAAGAAAAGCTATGATCAACCTAGACAGCATATTAAAAAGCAGAGACATTACTTTGCCAATAAAGGTCCGTCTAGTCAAGGCTATGGTTTTTCCAGTAGTCATGTATGGACGTGAGAGTTGGACTATAAAGAAAGTGGAGCACCAAGAATTGATGCTTTTGAACTGTGGTGTTGGAGAAGACTCTTGAGAGTCCATTGGACAGCACGGAGATCCAACCAGTCTATCCTAAGGTAAATTGGTCCTGAATATTCATTGGAAGGACTGATGCTAAAGCTGTAACTCCAATACACTGGCCATCTGATGCAAAGAACTGACTCCTTTGAAAAGACCCTGATGCTGGGAAAGATTGAAGGCGGGTGGAGAAGGGGATGACAGAGGATGAGATGGTTGGATGGCATCACTGACTCAACGGGCATGAGTTTGAGTAAACTCCAGGAGTTGGTGATGGACAGGGAGGCCTGGCATGCTGCAGTCCATGGGATCACAGAGAGTTGGACATGACTGTGCAACTAATTTTCTTTCTTTCTTTACTAAATAACCAAATTTCTCTTAAATATTTACAACAAATTGTAAACACTTTACATACAAAAATCTCCTAAAGGCAATAGTTTAAGTAAAATTCTCCTTCAAAGGATAAAAGATTCTTATTGATTAAAATCACTTTCTTAAGCTCTCAAAATATTTTGGAGACACTCATAATGACTTAAGTCTAAATCTTTTAAAATGACTAACAGGTTACAGAATAATGAATATTTTTATCCCCACTCTCCATTAAAAATATTGCTAGAAAAATATAAAAGAGATGGCCTTAGCCCACAGTAACAATGAAAACAAAATGTACAAAAAATGTGAATAAAATTAAAAATAGAATCTTAAATTTATAGTAAGTAGAGGGGAAGCAGGGAAGAAGATCACTCCAAATATTCAAACATGAGCTGGTCATATTTTAAATATTCTTCATATGTTTGAATTGTGAGTATAATTATGTCAGGACACTTAAACAACACGTAACTAAAGTCATCTTCTTAGTGATGTAACCAGTCAAACTTAAAATGTTAACTTTCATTTAAAAAAATGTATTTGTTTATTTTCCTAAGCTAAGTAATATGGTTAAAACTCTATCACACACTCCTCAGGACATCCGATTTCTTTTAATAGTGGAATTTGTTAAAATGAACTTCCTCCAAGAAATCATATTCCTAATCTATAAACCCTGGAAATGAAAGAGAGCTGACATCAAGTTTATCTGCTATGAATAAGGTAAGAAGTTCTTTGAATGCAAGGAGGAAAACAGAAAGGCATAGAACACACCAGCACACATTGCCATTTTTCCTATACCAATCTGCATGTTATACTGAATGGTTCTGGTGGGCAAGAGAGAAGGTCAATGAATATTCTTTCATGGTAACAGGGGTAAGGAGAGTTGAAAGATAATTACCATTGATGACTGAACAACAGAAAGGCAACAGTCCTTCTCACCTACATAATTAAAGACTCATTATGGAGTGTGATAGCTATGTAGACAAAGTTCAAATAAATTTAATGTTCCTGAATACTTTTAGCACAGGGTAACTCTTAGAATGCAAGTAGGTCCAACCAGTCAATCCTAAAGGAAATCAATCCTGAATACTCAGTGGAAGGACTGAAGCTGAAGCTCCACTACTTTGGCCACCTGATGTGAAGAGCTGACTCATTAGAAAAGACCCTGCGCCTGGGAAAGATTGAAGGCAGGAGAAGAAGGGGTCAACTGAGGACAAGACGGTTGGATGGCATCTCCACCCCAATGGACATGAGTTTGAGCAAGCTCTGGGATACAGTGAAGGAGAGGGAAGCCTGGCATGCTGCAGTCCATGGGGTCGCAAGGAGGTGGACACGACTGAGCAAATGAACGACAACAAACAGGTAGCAACAGAGTCGAGAGTAATACAAAGTTTTTGACGCCAAAGGCACAACTTAGCGACTGAACAACAACAGAGAATCAAAGAATCTGCAATCAAACCCCAAAGCATCCACACTCAAACCCCAAAGAATCATTTCTTTGGGTCCTCATGGTAGATGTTAAAATATTCTTAGCAAGTTCAAATGTTTTATTGTCTCAGAATGTGATCTGTAATGTTAATTTTCTGGTCTTTTCTAGTTTATCTTCATGTAATGTTTTAAAATCTCTTTCCTCCAAAACAGGAAAATATATTATGTATCTGTATGCACATACATGCACTCTTAAAATAGTTAAATATCTTAATACCTCCAATTTTAATAATTTTTTTCAAAGCATAATCATTCAACAATGAACAGTTAAAATCCTTAATAACCTCACGTTAAACACCTTGATAATTCTTAAGCCTTATCTAACAGAAATTAAACCCCAAAAGCTCATTATTTTTCTCTTCCACTGTGATATAAATGATCTAAAGCAATGACAACAAAACAAAAAAAAAAAACACAATAATAATAAACTGTACATGGAATGGAGATAAAACCTTTATAGGATTACAATGCAGTATAAAGTAAAAAAAAAAAATTAACCTTCTACTATACTCAACCTGGCTTGCACTCATTTTCAGAAAAATCTAGAAACATAGCTACACCTAAAATTTACACATTTGATGTCTTTTAAAACCTACTACTACTACTACTACTACTACTACTACTACTAAGTCACTTCAGTCGTGTCCGACTCTGTGTGACCCCATAAACGGCAGCCTATCAGGCTCCTCCGACCCTGGGATTCTCCAGGCAAGAACACTGGAGTGGGTTTCCATTTCCTTCTCCAATGCATGAGAGTGAAAAGTGAAAGTGAAAGTCGCTCAGTCGTGCCCGACCCTTAGCGACCCCATGGACTGCAGCCCGGTAGGCTCCTCCATCCATGGGAGTTTCCAGGCAAGAGTACTGGAGTGGGGGTGCCATTGCCTTCTCCGTTTTAAAACCTACGAATGCTTTTTAAAGAAAGCATAATGCTTTAATTGCTGAAGTAACTTTGACCTCTTTCAAAAATGCAAAGACTTTCTTTTCAACTAGAACAAGTAAAAGCCACAACAAATACTAAAAAACTTTAACATGGTTCTATCTTCATTTATAAACAAACTTCCATGAAAGAACATGAACTAATAAGAGTAGTTTTATTAAATTAAGTTACTCCATATTGGCTCCTTCATTTTACAGATGAAGAAAATAAACAATTTCATTGAATTGTCTTAGATCATGAGAGATTTAATATCAAAACTATGCTTGGAATCAATCAATCCTCAGTCATTACATACCTCCCATTCAACTATATTATCAACAATTAACAAACATATCACCAATTAGTGATTATGAGTTTTTTAGGTTATTTTCCTTTCATGAAGGAATACCAGACGCAAGTGAAAATTTATCATCAATGTGTATATTTAAACATGAAAGCAATACAAGTGAAGTGTTTTTTGTTTGCTTTTAAATTTATTATGGAATCAAGAAGCAAGAGAAACTTTAGGTAATAAACACATTGGAGATGTTCAAAAATATACTTGCTTTCTGCTTCCCATATACCAGTGAATAAAATAGTTAATTGCTCAGCATAGATACAGAGCCTTCTCATGTTGCAATTCATCATTATAGTTGTAGACATACCAATGACATACAGTAAATACTCACTTCAAAAAATGTACCAAATGTTAACTGATATCTGGCTTGACACAAAAATACAAGTATTAGGAAGCACTTGGAAAAATGGAGCCACTCAACTTTCAGTTCAGTTCAGTTCAGTTGCTCAGTCATGTCTGACTCTTTGCGACCCCATGGACGGCAGCACGCCAGGCCTCCCTGTCCATCACCAACTCCTGGGGTTCACCCAAATCCATGTCTATCAACTCGGTGATGCCATCCAGCCATCTCATCCTCTGTCGTCCCCTTCTCCTCCTGCCCCCAATCCCTCCCAGCATCAGGGTCTTTCCAATGAGTCAACTCTTCGCATGAGGTGGCCAAAGTACTGGAGCTTCAGCTTCAGCATCATTCCTTCCAAAGAAATCCCAGGGTTGATCTCCTTCAGAATGGACTGGTTGGATCTCCTTGCAGTCCATGGGACTCTCAAGAGTCTTCTCCAACACCACAGTTCAAAAGTATCAATTCTTTGGTGCTCAGCTTTCTTCACAGTCCAACTCTCACTTCCACACATGACCACTGGAAAAGCCATAGCCTTGACTAGACGGATCTTTATTGGCAAAGTAATATCTCTGCTTTTCAACATGCTGTCTGGTTGGTCATAACTTTCCTTCCAAGCAGTAAGCATCTTTTAATTTCATGGCTACAATCACCATCTGCAATGATTTTTGGAGCCCCTCAAAATAAAGTCTGACACTGTTTCCACTGTTTTCCCATCTATTTCCCATGAAGTGATGGGGCCAGATGCCATGATCTTCGTTTTCTGAATGTTGAGTTTTAAGCCAACTTTTTCACTCTCCTCTTTCACTTTCATCAAGAGGCTTTTTAGCTCCTCTTCACTTTCTGCCATAAGGGTGGTGTCATCTGCATATCTGAGGTTATTGATATTTCTCCTGGCAATCTTGATTCCAGCTTGTGCTTCTTCCATACCAGCATTTCTCATGGTGCATAGAAGTTAAATAAGCGGGGTGACAATATACAGCCTTGACATACTCCTTTTCCTATTTGGAACCAGTCTGTTATTCCATGTCCAGTTCTAACTGTTGCTTCCTGACCTGCATACAGGTTTCTCAAGAGGCAGGTCAGGTGGTCTGGTATTCCCATCTCTTTCAGAATTTTCCACAGTTTATTGTGATTCACGCAGTCAAAGGCTTTGGCATAGTCAATAAAACTTTAGTTTATTCAACTTTAGGGATAAAAGATCTTGGTTACCCTTTCTTGCTTCCTTACCTAGCATGAAGTAGTCAATCATCTTAAGTTTGCTTCTGATAGAGTTCAGAACACAATACCCAAAAATGTCACTCTAGCATATTCAATATCTTAAGCTGAAGGACTAAGAAAAGGACCAAAGCAAGAAAGTCACTATGACCTCATTCTTCCCCAGCCCACCCCTCTTCTTCTCTGAAAGCAGGAGAGAAATCTTCCATGTGAAAGGTACCCATCCTGCCTGTAACTCTAGGAGGGAAGGCATTTGTGTCACCAGACACAGGGAATTGAGGACACAGAAGCCTGTATATATAAACTTTGTTAAACTAACCCTTAGCTTCCTAGTTACTTCTTCATCATGTACTACCTCTAGCCCAAATCCCTTGGTGTTGTCAATTTTTCACAAATTGTTGTTTCTTTGTCTAAAAGGTATAAAAGGTTTTGATTTTGTTCAGTTCTTTGGGTCTTCTTTGTCTTGTGAAGTCTCCAATGTTTATGTACCAAAAAAAAAAAAATCAGTAAAATTTGTATTTTTTTCTCCTGTGAATTTTTATTACGTTAATTTGCAGACCCAGCCAGAGACTCTGAGAGGGTCAAGTAAAACATTTTCCTCCTCTACACTTCCCGCTAACTTCCTTAACTTCTCTAACTCTCTGCGTTTTGCCTTGTTCACTCTGGCTACCTTAAACTTTTAACAAACCCAATGAACTCTTATTTTGCTGGATAGATCAGTTCCTCTGCCAATTCCTGTCTGCAAATGGAATGAGGCCTGAACTAGAGTACTGACAACGGAAACACAAAAACTATGCACGAGATATGTCAAATAAGAATGGGAAACATGATGAACAGGAGTATCAAAGATGAGCCTATATCATACACACAGGGTTCATAGCCAAATCCTTAAATAGATGGATGAGTATTCTAAGTCCAAAATCATGCTTACCTAAGCACCACAGTATGTGTTCAGAATGGTGCTTCTAATCTCCACAGTACTATTTGATCATTCATATTTATCTAGCATCTCTCCTTTCAATATGTTTCAAAAATTTCCAACCACATATCTGAAAAATCAATATGCAAGTATAATTTGCTCTTGGCCCTCAAAATTAACTCTTCTGTAGCTGACACTACTTTTATTACTCTAATTTTCCAAGATTATTTGAAAGACTTGAGAAATGCATGAAGGTGAATATTTGCACCAAACTACTGTCATGAGCAAATTAAGACACATGATTTCAACCTGTAAAATCAGCATTATAATTTATAAACAATACAAAATAATAGCAGAAACCAAAACTAATGAAAAGCTCACATAGTAATAGCTTAGCGTAACGTATCCTGCATCCTATTTCTGGGAGAAAGTATATGATGGAAAAAAAAACTGACAGAGAGAAGTTTTCTTTTTAAGGTACAAAACATGTCATAAAGTCAAGGATATCCCCAGGGCAATATCCCATACCATTTACATTTAAAATATCTTGCTATTTTAATTGATGCTTATAATGCTCACCTCAACAACACTACAAAACTCTTTAACATTTTCTTTATCAAAGAAAAATACTTAATGTAGTTTCCGTGTTGGAGTCATTTCCGGGTATTCTTATTCTTGAACAAATGTTAATTCACATATGGAAATTTATGATAACTCAATTTTTTGAAATCCATTTAACACTAGCTCTTAGTCTTCACTACTTTTTGATGAATGAATATTAAATACAAAAATTTAAGAAATGATCTCCAGGAACTCTCTTGGAAGCTGGTATTAAGGATGCTATGGTACCCTTAGAATCCACATGCAATGTGGATTTGATCCCTGGGTTGGGAAGCTCCCCTGGAGAAGAGAACGGCTACCTACTCCAGTATCCTGGCCTGGAGAATTCCATAGTAGTCCATGGGGTCACAAAGCATTCATATATGAAAATCTAGAGAAGCAAACAGCAACCGACTCCAATATTTTTGCCTGAGAATCCCATGGATAGAGGAGCCTGGCAGGCTACAGTCCATAAGGTGGCAAAGAATTGGACAAGACTGAGCGACTTCACTTTCACTTTCAGAGCAATACTCAGGACCCAGGCCTCATTCTCCAAAACTGAATTAGATCCAATCTGCATATTTTCAGTAATGCTGGGTGCTGCAAAACAGACCTAACAAATATGAGTGGATAGATTCTGGACTTAGAAAGGTTTGAGATTCATATTCATATGGCAAACTACTAAGCTAGCCATCTCACTTGAAGCTGATTTAGATTTTCAAAGTGCGCTACATCGTTATACTCCTTTCTATGTTTTCCCTTCATGGATTCCATCTCAGTAGAAGATTTTCAGGTTTCAACTGCCTGATGTGAGAGGCCACACACCTATAGCTTTGCTGACCAGGTAGGAAATCTCCCCAAATGAGTTGTCCATTATCTGACACCAGTCAAACAGCCAGGGTCATAGAGCAAACACTGTTATGATTGCACAAGGATTTTCTTTCAATTGACTGCACAGACTACCTGTACTCCAGGTGCTAGCTGGCGTCTTAATCGTGAATTGTCAGCTATCCAGCTCCTATCAAAAGTCCAGCAGAGATGATAGATATTCCAGAGGGAGAGCCTCGGGGACATTTCTCAAGTACATCTTGGTATCAGCTTCGATTATGGGGAAGCTGTACACCAGTATTATTACTCTGGGTTTTTGTAGAAATACCATGACTTTTTTTTTTTAACTCAATGGAGGAAATGGACATTCGAATTCCTCTGTACTTTATGAAAAACTATCAAAGACTCAGTTCTACTGTTTTGTTCAATACCGCTCATCCAGAGAAACATAAAATAAAATTTTCTTAGCTTAGAATTAGAAAGAATGTCCTTCCCTGAAAAAAATAAATGCAATATCATTCATCAGATAACAGTTATATCTATTAATATTCTGCCATCTTCCACCCTTGGCTACAGGGTAGATTGGAACCATTTTATACTCAAATCACTACCTGGCATTGTCCTAGGCATTTTGAAAACTACCAGGTTTACTTGGAGCTTATATGTTTATCCACATCTCAGTGGGATATACCTGCATCTATTATTGAGAGCTGCAATTGCTTCAGTAAGAGTCCCATAACAATAAGTGTATAAAACTCTAACGTGTGTCCAAGACCTTTACTTAAATTAATTCATATAAACCAAAATATAAATATTTCAAGTGACACATATTTAGAAGCTTTCTCTTCCCAAGGCAAATGTTGTATAGAAAATACAATAAAATGCATATAAAGTATTTTTAAATGGAAGCTCACCTTCTATTAAGAAATTCATTTAATTATTGTGCCTAGACTCTATTGCTATATTTTATATACCTTTAGACAATTGTTATATATACAGATTGGTTTTCAAATTTAAAACACAGCATTTAAACAAGAAAATGTACTGCCTTAGTGGAACTTTCTATGTCATCTAATAATGCCAACATAGGAGTCATCATTGATTCTACTTTAATGTTATAACTTCTTACTAAAACAATACTTCAGAAACTTGAGTCAGTATTTGCTGTTCCTATGTTTTTTGTTTTGAAAATAATATAGAACACACAGATCTACTTTGGTTCTGTTATGAGATATAATAGTGAATCTGCCTTAAACTAAAATTCAGTTTTAAAGCTAATATTATATTTAAAAAATTCAGTATCACTGACTATTTATGGGACCAACTTAGCTAAATGAGCCAACATGGTTGCCATGAATACAAATTGTTGACCAAGATTTTGAAAGAAAGTATAAAATTTGACTTAGCTATTCTGAATTTACTATTTTCTAGTGTATGTAAAAATGTAGTAGGGTCCTCTAAAACAATTTATGCATTTGAAAGTTAAAGCGAACAAATTTAGAATACAACCTTGATTTTGTGATGCTGCATATAATGGTGCCTTATGAGGTGTGCTCACAATTTTAAGTCCTATTCACATTTCTGCACCATAAAAAATTGCCCTCATTATTCTGTTTTTCATAGGTAGTCCAATGCAAAATGTTCTGAAGGTATTGATCTGCATCTAATGTTATATTAACTTTCTAAGTAGTGTCAGCTGCTTTGCCAAGCTTTTAATACATTTAATATAGGCTGTTTAAATAGTTATTAACATTCATAATTCAGAAAGTACTTTCTATTCCTAATTTGTATTACTGTCAACAGTCAGCTATTTTCATTATAATGATTATGTTAAAATGCATATTAATGTGCTAGACAAAAATGTTTAAATCTAAAAGGAACTTAGAAAGTATCAAGTAAAAACAAATGTGCCAGAGGTAACACAAATAACTATACATACAGAAACTGTAAGAGATATTTTATGTGCTTTCACCTGCTTGAAAACTGGCTGAAGAAGCCATCATCACATAAAGGGTAAATATACACACTAGGCCTGGCGTGCTGCGATTCATGGTGTCACAAAGAGTCGGACACGACTGGGCAACTGAACTGAACTGATAGACATTATCTCACGAGTTTGGCTTAGTAACTGAGATACCAA
>SJXQ01002617.1:265476-276180 GCA_006408695.1 Aepyceros melampus
AAAAAAAAAAAAAAAAAAAAAACAGTTTCTCAGTGGGATAATATACCCTTCAATCTATAAGGCTATTTCAGCAACAACTCTGAAAGACTTCTATACAACCAGAATTCTCATACTATTCTTCAAACCAATATTTATTGTTTTTGTCATATGTTGAGAAAGCTTAGTAACAATGATTTATTGCTACAAATTTAAATTTCTCTGGATCTTCATAAAATATATTGCCAAATACCTATACATCCTATAATGGGTTGGCTGGGAACAAAATTGTTCAAACTCATTGGTCATTTCTCAGCAGACACGGCTTCCTTTCATAAACTTTAGTAAACGAATATGAACAAAAATCTGTAAGTAACAACGCAGTTCTCATTCTAAAACACACAGACCATGGTATGTGCAAAGTCTAATTCGATTTGTGATAGCAGATTGGGATTTATTTTATAGTCAAAACTCATGGATTTTTAGGGTGTTAAACAGAGTTGTAAATTCAGAGGAGTGTGTAATTTCCTCGGTTCTGTCATGCTACAGTAAAGATTTGAAGCAGCAGACCAATGTTACAGCTCAGTTTTATTTGACAAGCAAAGCATAGTACATCCTCTAGGCCTGAGGGTGGGCCAACCCAAAAAAACAGAGGGGCTCAATCTTGGCTCCTCTTTTTATGTTTTGTCTCCTCCCCCTGAGCCTACCCTATATAAACTGGGCTAGCCAGGAGGGCTGTTTGTTTCACCTGAGGTTCTCACTCTGGTCCTCGGATTTTCTTTTGTACCATCTAAGCAGGCTTTTTCCTTTCTTTGTCTTGCCACTGCCATTTTGGACTCCTTTTTCCTATTCTAACTACCTAACACAAACATTCGATTTCATTAACTCACCATGCAACCATAAAAAGAGCATTGTGGAAAGCAAGCTATTTTATCTATGAAATGAAGTCACTCAGTTGTGTCCGACTCTTTGTGACCCCATGGACTGTAGCATGCCAGGCTTCTCAGTCTATGGGATTTTCCTAGGCAAGAATACTGGAGTGGGTTGCCATTTCCTCCTCCATGGGATCCTCCTGACCCAGGGATCAAACCCAGGTCTCCTACATTGTAGGCAAATGCTTTACCCTATGAGCCACCAGGGGAGCCTGGTATTTTATTTATACCTGACGAATATGTGAATATGGTTCAAATCAAACCAACAGATTTCACTCCTGTGAGGAGGAAGTTAGCTTCATTCTTTTTCTCTGATTACATCTAAAAATGCATGGCCACAAAATAGAGCCTGATTAATGCAAACTCATTCTCACTGTTGGAGAAGCATTGGTTGTTATTCATGATGGGTCAATATCTACATGAAATCACACTTTATTGTGTATAAATTACACCCTACCTGCCATCGTGAAACAAATAAGAGGGCAAGAGGTTCCCTTCCCCAGAGGAGTCTAAAATCTAACTGAGAAAAGCAAGCATACATGCATGAAACTATTATGGAGCATAGGCAGGTACAGGGGAATGTATACAGTACAAAATAATGTTAAAGGAATTTATAGTAAGCGAGTGATCTGGGATATGGCCAGTTAATGATGGCTTATAAAAGGGATTGACTGAAATGGACATGATTCTGTTTAATTTTCTGAAATGACTGTACTTTGAGAATGTTTAGCAAAACTATTAGTGTGTATGGGTGCTTAAATATTATTTCACTATGGGCTGAACACAAGGAAATCAGTTTAAACTGTGGTACAGGAGCAAATCAATCATGAGAGCCCAAATGTCCAGACTCTAAAGAATAGAAGCTCTGGAAAATAGTTATATAACAGAGACTTAGAGACTACTTCCTCCAATATTTTAAAGGAAACTATATCCTAAATCTAATTAGAGTATTTTTTCTCTTTTTTGGCCAACCCAATACTTATTGATTTTTTAGATACATTTCAAAAGCTGACAATTAAATTACCTATTTTCTTTTCATTATTTTATTTTCATTATTTCAAATATTTCATTATTTCATAATTTATCTCCATGCATAAATCATTATTATTTTTATTTCCATTGTTTTTATACCCTCTACTGAAATTATGATTATATTTAATGAATATTTCATTTTTTTACATTTAACCACCAAGTCTTTTTTCCATTATAATTTTTTTGTATTTAAAATTTTGTATACAACTGTAAAGGTTACTTTCCATTTATAGTTCCCCTTGTTATACAGTATCTTACACCCAGTAGTTACTTCCCTTTTTGCCACACTGGTAACCACGAGTTTGTTATTTCTATCCATGAGTTTGGAGCACATTATGCTAAATAAAGTAAGTCAGGCAGAGAAACACACTACATGATATCACTTATGGGTGGAAGCTAAAAGATCCAACAAACTAGTGAATATCGAGTATTCTTTTTTTTTTTTTTTGTAAGCATTATTCTGGTGGCTGAGAGGTTAAAGCGTCTGCCTGCACTGCGGCAGACCTGGGTTCGATCCCTGGGTCAGGAAGATCCCCTGGAGAAGGAAATGGCAAACCACACCAGGATTCTTGCCTGGAGAATCCCATGACAGAGGAGCCTGGTCACAAAGAGTCAGACATGACTGAAGTGACCTAGCATGCATTGTTAGAAGAGATGAAGAAACAGAGAGGGTAGAGAAGGCCACGTGACAGAGGAGGCAGAGACTGGAGTTGCCCTGCCACAAGCCAAGAAGCGCTGTAAGCTGAAGAAGCTCCAAAGACCCTCCCTTAGAGCCTGAGGAGGGACCTACTTGTCAACACCTGGACATCAGACTTCTGGCCACTTGAACTGTGAGAGAAGACATTTCTGTTGTTGAAAGTCACCCAGTTTTTGGTAACTGTTATGGAAGTCTTAGGAGACTATTAACAGAACAATAATATTAAATGACTCCTGTTGAATTTCAAGGATTCCTTTACTGTTATACAAGAAATAAGACATGATGCACTCAAGCTGATTTTTCCCTCTATGCGTTCTTTTTTGTTTTCTATACAATTTCCTCATCCCCGTACAAATTACTCTTTTTCTTGGGTTTATTCTTACTTTGGTTTCCTCCTTTTCTGATTTTGTTGTTGTTGTTTCATTGTTTCTGTTTGTTTCTGTCCAAAAGGAAGACTAATTAGTTGTTTGCTCTGGTGCTTTGATCAGTTATTTTTTGGTTTCTGGGGAGGAGGTTTTAAAGTAGAGGGTGGTTAGATAAAATCTCACAACTGTTGGTGGGTTTAAATCTGATGGAAATAGAAAGTATGGTTTATACTACAGAATGATTATTTGCATGTCTAAGGAATAAGTTTATTATTATTATTTTTTTTAATTTGGAAGCTCTGAGTTAATACATTTAAACATGTTTCTTCCCTGCAGGATTTCTAAAAGCCTTTAAAAAAAGCAATGCTAATGTTCGTTGTGGGTGGGGAAAATACTACAGTCTTTTCAGAACTTTAACCACATGATGTAGACACAAATCCCACTACCACCACTTTTTGATATTTTTTTTGAGGGGAGGGTTGAGAGTATCTTTATATCAGGAAAAAGCAAGAGTTTTGGTCCAGAGTCAAATGGTAGATAAAAGTCTAGGAAAGGCTACTGCTGGGGGGGGCGGGGAGGCTTACTTGACTTCGGTAAAAATTCACAGTACACTCAGAGGAAAATTAAGGACGCTGTTGCTCTTTGATTTTTTTTTTCCCCTCTGCTCTCCAAACCCACACATACACACAGGAATACTAGAGGCAGCTCATGGTAGCAGTTCAGTACATTTTTTCATTCACTCAGCTTTTAATGCCACAAGTGTGCGTGTGTTAGTTGCTCAGTCGTGTCCTACTCTTTGCGACCCCATGGACTGCAGCCCACCAGGCTCCTTTGTCCATGAGATTTTCCAGGCAAGGATGCTTGAGTGGGTTGCCATTTCCTTCTCCAGGGGATCTTCCCAACCCAGGGATCGAAGCCGGATCTCCTGCACTGCAGGCAGATCCTTTACCGCCTGAGCTACCATGCCACAGGAATAAAGCTAAATGCATAGTATACGGCACAAACAAAACATAATCTTTGACCTTCAGGAAGCGTCCACATAGAAACTTTCTCATTTTCATAAAGTTCCTGTATTGGCGGTACTTGACAAGCTCATATCCCCTTCTTAGGGAAGCACTCTCCAGAGACACTTTCTAGGGTGGAAAAAATCTGGACCATATCACTGTGCCCGCCTCTCCCTTAACAAGGACAAACCTGAGTCAGCTGGGGACTGTACCTGACCAGTGGTGGGGCCAACACTTAAGCAGGCCTGGAGGCCGAGGTGGCCTGGCATGAAAACCTGTGCCAGAGCAGAAACAAATGGGAACCAGTCACCCCATTAAGAATTCAAAATGGGGAATACAGAGAAGGCCAGGTAGTTAATGTCAGGGAAAAAAGCAGACTCACCTAGAGTCCGTGTTCACAATGCAACAAATCAGGGAGAGGCGCCATGAGTTTCTGCTGCTGTGTTGGAGACTCATGATGAAAATAATCAGGTTGGGATGTCAAGTGACCTTCCATATCAGCCTTCATGAGGCACAGCTATGTGGCTGTCGCTAGAATTTCTGTGAAATTTCTAGCTCTTTCATTGAACATGTAACATGTCTCCCTGCTTCTACCCAGAGTTATCCCTTAAAAATCTCTTCAGGTCAGGTTCACTCCTCTCCTCGACACCCTCTGAGAGCTTCCCAGCTCACTCAGCGTAAAAGCCGCAGTCCTACCAACGGTGCACGAAGCTCTGCCTCCCGCCGCACTGTTCTCGCGGACGATCCTGGAACAGGCCAAGCATCTGCTGCAGATGTGTCCCAGCTCTCACAGTGGTCTGCCTCCAGCGGACATCAGAGCTCACTTCCACTCTTTCTTTAGACTTCTGCTCACATGTCATTAAAGTCAGGGAGGCCTTCACTGGCCATATGATACAAAATAGCAACACCCTCTCCCAGGACAGACCACAACCTGCCAGTTCAGGTATGTGTATATCTGTGGGTATATACATATGTTTATTTTCTTAATTGTCTGACTTCTCTTACTAGAATGTAAGCTCCATAAGGACAGACCCCAAATGGACAAGGGGAATTTGTTACTCCTTTATGGGATATCCATCTGCTATATAAAAACAAACTACATAATATTGAATGTTATTTATTGAACCGCTCCAACCTAAGGTATTACCAAAAAATTTACACATAATAGTAAAATAAGCTTTCTTAATTTATCATATAGTTATATATCAGAATAATATCATATGGATGGCACTTGAATTACTAGAAATATCATTGATATGTATGGAGCAAGTAGAAGTTGCTCAGTCGTGCCTGAGTCTTTGCAATCCCATGGACTATACAGTCCATGGAATTCTCCAGGCCAGAATACTGGAACGGGTAGCCGTCTCCTTCTCCGGGGGATCTTCCCAACCCAGGGATCGAACCCAGCTGTACCACATAGCAGGCGGATTCTTTACCAGCTGAGCTATGCAGGAAGCACAGAGCAATGAAGTCATAAAACAAGGGCTTTCCAATGCAATTATATATATTCTTAAGATACAATTACACTTACACTTTACAAATACAATTGTAATTACACTTGAAATAATAAATGCATTGGTTTAATGCATTAAACCATTGATGATTTTAATCAGTAAAAATGCAGGCACAGTATGTTATAGTGTCATTAGAAATTAACAAGTTATATGGCTAAGTTCTCTATAACTATAATAAAAATAAAGTTTTGTTTCTTAAACTGGTAGATGAAAAACATAGGTATTTTTATATTCCCCTTTATACCTGTTGCTAAAATATTTCATAGTTGTTTTTTTTTTTAACTCAAGTCAGGCAAATTTTAATGAAAGAAATAAAGTCAAAAGATTTAGTATGTGACTAGAATGAAAGGAGGATATTTTAAAAGACTTTCCTTATTGTGAGGTAGTATAAAGAAGTGGATAAGGACCCAGCATTGGAATCTTAGCTCTGACAGTTACTAGCCATATAGCATTAAAATGGAGCAAATTACTTAACCTTTCTGAGCCTCAAGTTCCTCATCTATAAAATGTGAACAATATTAATACTAATCATAATGATTCTCTGGTTTTTTGTGTGTATTTCAAATTCTTAGAACATTTCCTGGAGGTTAATAAATGGTATATATGTAAGTATTTCTTGCTATCATTTTTTTTAATATTTTAAAGATGCCTATAGGGCATCTGGGGAGACATTTGGAGATTGAACGTCTGAATTTCAAGAGAAAAGTCTGAGCTGGAAATATAAATCTAGCCATCACAGGGGCACACACACATACACACACACTCTCTCTTTTAGAACAGTACCTAGCAGATAATAAGTTCTATATAAATGTTACAATGTTAACTATTATAATTTTAATAAGCATTTCAGAAATCAATTAAATTTAAGCTTATCAAAATGAAAGCTAATACTTATTGCATAAGTAAGTGCTCACTAAAAGTTTAATGACTGAAAAGAATTTGCAGTTGTTACCTTTTTTTGTTCATTATAAAAGATGAATAGAAATTATAAAAATAAGACAATTTACAGTTCTCAGATCACACTCAACATATAAATCTAAATTTCGTAGATAAAACATTACTGGCAGTTGTAACAATAATATTAACCTTGACTTGAAACATTTTTAAATTTATTTATTCCATTTAGAATCAACTTTAATACAAATCCAGTCATTTCTTATGTCTATGAGCTATAGAAAACCCCCAGGGGCTAATAATCATCAATTATGTTCTTCAGGCTCCTCAGAGTTAAATGTCCCTGCCCAAAACAGTCAACAGTATTTCTCCAGGATTTCTATCTTATCCTCAAAAATGTGGCTCACATCTAGGGCAGAACTGGACAGGAAGGGGAGCACTGGCCAAATGTATTCACTGTGTAAACAAAATTGAAAAATAAGTCTGCATGCCAAGTGGATGATTTACAATGAATCTGAGAAATCTGCTAACCCTAACATGCACTAAATATGCAGGTATGGCAATCTAGCAATTGTTACTGCCTCAAAATGTTTGTTCATTTCCATTTACATTGTTGATTTCCATCACATTCCATTCACATCCAGTCACATATATTCCATTCACAGAATACTTAGTATTCTTCCATTGCTGTCGCTCATCTGCAGCAAAATCCCAGTAAAGCTCAAGAAGTGTAAAGTGGGGAAGAGTGCTAGGGTAGTTAACAAAGCTAAAAAGGATCCCAAGTCACAAAGAGAGAGGACAGTTCCTATCAAAGGATAGAGGAGAGAGTGGGGGTGTTCTCTGGCCTTAAATTCAGGTGTACATAGAAGCGTCAGTTCCCAGGCACTAAGGCAACCAAATAAAGCTTTTTTTTTTTTTAAGTTGCTATTTTCTTGGTTCTGAAGGAATATTCCTAGAGGGGAAAATCGACTACCTATCCAACCACCAATTGAGTCAACTTGGCAATTAGCAAGTGACCTACCAAGTCATAAATGCCAGATTTTAATCTCAGGGTGCCTGAATCTGTATAAGTGATACCACAAAAGAATACCGTCTCTTAGACTACTTTCTGCACTGAGACTCTAAGGAAGAAATATCCCCCTTGTCTCTCCCTCAGTATGGTTTTCCCCAGGGCGGGCAACCTTTTCAACAAAGTGGTTCAGCATTTCTGTTTGTGAAGACTAGATTTGGAAAGATTGTCTGATTATTTAAATAACAAACACGTTTTATAGTATGTTAACCACTTGCATCTTTCAAAGGAATATCACTTATTTCATTGCTTTTGAAGGGGAAAAGAAGTTTAGTTGATGCCTCAGGAAGTTTAAGCAACAATTGGTGATAATTTTTTCTTAGAATTGGCAAATAAAGGCCACGTTCTGACAGTCTGGACTGCTGGCTTTTAAGAGCTTTTCTCTGTTTTTTCACCTTCTTTTTTGATTGAGACAAGTAATGCTTTTCTCTTCCACCTGTCTAAATGAATGTATATAATTTTTCTTTCCACTAATGTAACAAAAGCAGTAACTTAAAAGATACCATCTTTAGTGTATGTACAACTTAGTGCTGACTTTATTCAATTATTTAAAAGCCTCACATATTTAATATAACCTACACTAAAATGCAGGGCTGCCCAGGTGGCGCAGTGGTAAAGAACCTGCCTGCCAATGCAGGAGACAAAAGAGATGCAGGTTCAGTCCCTGGGTGGGGAAGATCCCCTGGAGAAGGAAATGGCGATCCACTTCAGTATCCTTGCCTGGACAATCCCATGGATGGAGGAGCCTGGTGGGCTACAGTCCACAGGGTTGCACAGAGTCAGACACAACTGAAGTGACTTAGCAGGCATGCATGCTAAAACATATTACAAAAAGGATATAACATATGTCATTGACATCACATACAGAAGAGAAAAAAAATCCCTCTGGATAATTAAAATATTGATATTGAAAAGCAAAACTAAAGGCTTTTCAAATGAATTTAGGAAAACAAATCACACAATGAAGATTTGCAAAAGTGCTTTAATAAAATGTTTGTATAAACTTTCATTAAACTTGCTAAGCTTAATAATAGTCCTATAAGTACTTGTTCATCTAACATATAAGAATAAAACCTTCTTATACATAAAATAGAGCATTTAGCACTATAAATAATACATCAGAACATAAAACTTACATCAAGTCTGGTATCTGTGTACTATGCAACTACAAGAGACTTAATTTATAAAAATATCACCACACTGAATTCAAAACAATTATACTTTAAGAAAAAAATTCAAAGCTGACTCTGCCATTTAAATGTAGTATAATTTTATCTTTTAAAAAACATAAAGTTATGGTAATAAGAGCAGATTACTATATGAACATGAACTAGGTACCTGAATTCATAAACTACTTTCTTTAGCTCATCTGAATTAATCAACTACTATATTTAGCATAACACAACAGTATGAATATAAGATGCTAAATCAAAACATAGAAAATGAGTCTATGTAAAAACAACACTTTTTTTGTCTCTTAACTGGCTCCTTGACTGCATCTATTTTCTCCTAATACTTAGATATTTCAGAAAAAGAAGCTCCCACGCAAGAAAATAATAATTTTCAACTTTTTCTGTACCTTTGCTTCCCCAAACTCATCCATCCAGGAGTGTTTTCATCTGCTCGTTGGTAAATCCTACAAAAAGGCCAGTCAACTGGCCATTATCTCTTTCTAAGCTTCAAATATAGTTAGAAAAACAATTAAGTTCAAAGCAGCTGGAAAAGCAGTGAAGTTCCAAAGGATGCCACTTCCAATCTTTTGTTTAAAAAAATCTACTTCCTAAAAGTCACACAAACTCAGTCACAACAGGAGGCAGGGTCTTCGGAAAATGAAAAAAAAAAAAAAGGTTTTCGGTGCTTCCATCAGCAGATTTGAAATGCTCTTCATCCACAGTGGGGGTAGATGTGGCCCTCCACGGTCACTTAATCAATGGCTTGCTTGACGGTCCAGATGCTCAGGTCACAAAGCTTGGTCTGGAGCTCATGAATGCTATTGCCTTCCTATGGAGGCCACTCATGAATCAAATGCAGCACCTTGTTCTGGATGAAACTGGGGTGGTGCTCGCCGTGCTTCTGGGCCTCACCCATTTCTGATGGATCAACAGGGCCACTTTGCCCAGAGGTCGCTTGGCAGGTGTTATCCAGCATCGTGTACCTTGACCGTTTCTAGATTATGTGTGTGCCGTACTTATTCATGTCTGGAGGACATGGATTTTCAACATCTCAAGGCTCTTCACCTCCACAGAACATTCGAGGATACCAAACACTTTGGAAGCAGAGTCACCTCCTGCTTTGCTTTATCTCTGCCAACCCACTGGCAGACCTCGATAGGTTTAATGGTTCTATCGTCAATCTTATAAAGTAACTTGCAGTCTTCTCTGCCTGCCTTATTATTCCCATGACAGAAACTTGGGAAATCTTGATTCCTCTGTTCTTCTGATGTTATCAACCAGAGTGGAGGTGAGCAGTTGGTTTACACAAGGAACAATAGCCTGGATTTGGACTCTGGATCCCATGGACTTAGTAGCAAGAGCTACCCTGCCCTGAGACAGTGGGTCACTGCTTCCGCGGGCTCCACGTGGGGCAGAAAGGCTGCCAGAGCTCCCAAACCCATTCTTACTCATTATAAGGGCAGCTCCTGCAAAAGAGGAAGTGGGCTTTGGCTCCAGCTAGCTAGTTCCACCGGCAGGCTCCAACCTTCAGCATGGGCTACCACCCAATGCGGAGTTTGTGAGGCCTGCAACTGTGGAGCCAATCAGCTGCCGGGATGCAGCTGTCTGTAGTCAACTGGGACCTGCCAGCTTCTCATTTCACCCAAGAATTCTTTGGGGTGGTCTGATACCTGTTCTGCTGTATTTGAAAAGACCCATGTGCAATTTCAAACTTTTTCCACTATCTTTATAAAAATACATGTTAACAAGGTTCCCTCGCCCCCACTTTATTGCTAAATGTCACAACTTCTATAGGCACCTTTAAAAGATTCATTTATTCACTCATGCAATTAACCATTCAACAGAAATTTTCAGAGCAGTAAGCTCAGTATAGTTTGTGTGAGGAGGCAGTGGCGGCAGAGCAGGGCGGCAGGACAGGGACAGGGGAGAATCCGCCATTTTCACTGTGCTCAAAGGACTCACGTGTTCAAATCATTAAAACCAGAAGCACTCTGGGAAAAACAGCAAGACAGCCACCTCTGAATAATTATCAAATCCAAATGCAAGTCA
>SJXQ01002617.1:276384-415175 GCA_006408695.1 Aepyceros melampus
TGGCGAATTACACTCTTCCAGTTATTCTGCCAAATGCATTACTGGTAAAAATAAATAGTATAAGATATCTCAATTTATACATAAATTCAAACAAAACAACTGAGCTCTAAATTATTTGCAAGCTTCTGTGGTAAGTCAGGGAAGTACTAGTCCCATCATATATTAGGAAAACCAAGAATAAAATGGAAATAACAGTTTCCGTATACTCAAATTTCTAAACTTAATATTTTAGTAACTGTGGAAGTAGATCCCAGAATATTTTCACATTATACTGAAAATCTATTTCTCCCTATAAAAACATTTTATGTGGAGTGTATTTAACTTAAAGGCTTTTTATGGTTGATAAAAGAACGCCAGTTATTGGAATCTACCGCTAGCAAGAACTTCTTCCTTAAAAATTCTTCACACCTAGGTAATAACCTAAATGTGTAGATTTTTAAGGAGTTTATTAATATTCTCCTATTTACTTTATTGGTTAAAATAAACTGATTTTTGCTATCCCAAATTACATACAAGTGTGAATAAATATCTAAACCTTGTAAGAGAATACAAAATCCTATTTACTGCCAGTGCAGAGATATGGCTTCAGTCCTTGGTCTGGGAGGGTTCCACATGCCAGTGACTGGCTGGGCGCGAGCTCCACAACTGCTGAGCCCACCTCTAGAGCCTGCCAGCCGCAACTACTGAGCCTGCGTACCGCGGCTACTAAAGCGGGCGCACCGGGAGCCTGTGCTTCGCAACGAGAAGCCTCCACAATGAGAGGTCAGTACACTGCAACAAAGAGGAGCCCCTGCTCGCCACAGCTAGGGAAAGTCCACAGGCAGCAATGAGGACCCAGTGCAATTGAAACTAAAGTCAGTTTCTTAAAAGAGAATGATAGAGTCATATATGTAATTTATTTCACAAATAAATATATAATAATTGTTATCTGAGTACAGACTTTCATATAAATGTGGATGTTTAGACTCTGGACCCATATTTTACATAATCATTGTGGACTTAACCATCCAAGTAATACTTGTATTCTTAAAATTGCACGTTATTGGAGATCAGATTGACTATATATTTTTTAATGTCTAGACCTCATAATTAGACATTGTTTTATTAGCTAATATCAGACATCTGGTCATGAAATCTTGAGGTTAAAATGACGGATTATATTCCCAACAATTATATACAGTACACATTGTATGAATCGCACCAAAATAGTAAAAAGCACTGACCTGACAGGATTGCTGGTTAAAGAAACCCTCAGAGATTCTAGGCAGTTAAGAAGTTTCTCATCAGAAATACCAGATCGCAATTCATGAACATATTCCTGTGAAGACAGGGTGCATTCATGTTTGCTGTTTTTCAGGCCTCCCTATTAAATAGGAAAAAAAAAAGAAATTCTTTTAGACAAACAACAAGGTTTTATTACAAACTTTTAAAATAAAATAATGCATAGAATATGTAAATATTTTATTATAAAAAATGTGTGCAGAGTGTCAGGCATTTAAAATCTTTTGGTCATTTAGAATTGACATGGTAAAGACATGTTGTATATACTTCAACACTCTCCTCAACCTCATTTAAAAGAAAATTACACTCATGGTGCTTATGACCTAAACAGAATATGGACTTGAGTAGCATTAATGCTCAGAGAAGGCAATGGCACCCCACTCCAGTACTCTTGCCTGGAAAATCCCATGGGCAGAGGAGCCTGGTAGGCTGCAGTCCATGGGGTCACACAGAGTCGGACACGACTGAAGTGACTTAGCAGTAGCAGCAGCAGCATTAATGCTTAAATTTAATATCCAAGCATTAAGATTAACATTAGCTGGTCCTCCTTTACTCGTAGGACATACATTTAGAAATCATTTTATTAAGTTTACTAGTTACCTCTATTCTACAAAATATAATGCAATACATTATACATAACCCAAATCTATTGAAATATGTCAGAATATCACCCTATTGCAAAACCAAGTGAAAACGGTTATTAAAGTGTAAGACAATATAGTCTCCGATTAGCATGTCAGTCTAAACCATTCACCAGTTCCGAACTATTCCTTCGGAACTATGCTACTCCCATGCTATCAATTAATCTTTAGAAGTCATGAAATGCATTTATCTGATAGTGACTAGTTTTTAGCTTAATTTCCAATATACACAGGGTTATTTCTAGAACTCATTTCTCATCACAGCTTCTGAGCTTCCTCGCCTTGCCATAACTATGTAAGTCATTTGGGGAAAAGGCTGGGAGAAAAACATCATCAACACATTCGTGGTTCTAATAATTCACAGTTTCAGATCCCAGATCTACATAATCATAACTGCCCCTTTCCTATATTGCTAATGTATTCCCCTGGATTAAAACTCTAGCTTGGAGCCCATTTGTTAAGTTCATATGAATTACACTCAGTTTTTGCTAAGTACCTAAGCTAGAAATAGGAAAGCAATTTTTTTCAATTTGATAGAAGTTATGTCATTAGAGGATACAGAGTTAAAAAAAACAATATGTTAATAATGAGAAATAGATTCCCTAAGGTTTCCTAATATTTGGCTTTTTACTGAAAATGCCTCCTGGTATAGAAATTGTCAATCATTCTTAATGTCTGAGTTCTTTTTTATTCCATTAAATAGTAAATGTTTAGGGTCTGATAAAGTCTCATGTACATAAACTATTCCCTTACACCACCATGGCCCTTTCACTATGATAGCACTTAAGACATTGGGGCAAAGGTCATTGCGTGTGTCTCTTTCTCTTCTAGACTGGAAGCTCCATGTATGCCAAGTGTCTAACACAGCGATGGCGTTTAGTGAGCATCAGCAAAAGTGCCATTACTGAATCTGTCCATAATAATGACAGAACAAGGAATACAGTTTCATATTTTCACTCCAGTTGGACAGTAGATATTCAGGAAGTCTACTGAATGAATCACCATATAGATGGCACAATAAGTAAAACCATCACCTTGAAATCATTTTCTCATTTCTGTAACTTATTTGCCCAGCTCTTAAGGCTACAGATCCACAACGACTAGCAAGTAAACATTTATAGTATAAAATTTTGCAGATCTGAAGTCACATTCCACTTTCATGAAGTGAAGTGAAGTAGCTCAGTCATGTCCGACTCTTTGCGACCCCATGGGCTGTAGCCGACCAGGCTCCTCTGTCCATGGGATTTTCCAGGCAATAGTCCTGGAGTGGATTGCATTTCCTTCTCCAGGGGATCTTCCCAACCCAGGGATCGAACCCGGGTCTCCCGCATTGGAGGCAGACGCTTTACCGTCTGAGCCACCAGGGAAGTCCAAGGATCCCAAGTTAGGAAGCAGATACTCTGGGTTTGAACCTGGCACGGAAAGTGAAAGAAAGTGAAAGTGTTAGTTGCTCAGTTGTGTCCGACTCTTTGCAACCCCATGGACTGTAGCCCACCAGGCTCCTCTGTCCATGGAATTCTCCAGACAAGAATACTGGACTGGATTGCCTTGCCCTTCTCCAGGGGATCTTCCTGACCCAGGAATTGAACTCAGGTCTCCTACATTGCAGGCATTTTCATTACTATCTGAGCTACCGAAGCTGGTCCACTTTCATAGGACCCCCAAATTTATTTTCTCAATTAATGGATGACAAGGCCATACTGATCCTCTCTGGAGGCTTTATATATACAGGGCTTATTCCTGTAGAAGGATCTTTGTATTTGCTATTTTTTTCTGCCTGGAAGACTCTGGCCTCTCTATTGCTGATTCTCATCATTCATGTCTCATCCCACCAGTCTTCCCATCTTAACACTGCACGTATCATCACAACATCATTTTAAATCTCACTTATCCTATTAGCTTTATATAAGTTTACTGCTTTATATACTTGTTTACTGTATACATCTCATTAAAATATAAGCTCCACAAAGCAGGAAACTTGCCTAACTTGTTCACTGCTCTGTCTCTAGATATTAACACAGTGCTTGGCACAGAGTTAAGTACTCAACATATATTTCTTGAATGAATGATGGATATATGAAGGGTGAATAACCAAAAAGGTGAATGACTGGTGACCTTCAACATGCCAAAGCTTTCAAATTCAGTTTAGTTTCACTTCAGAATATTACAGTTCTGAGACATTCCATTACAATATATTCAGAGATGCTGCTGCTGCTGCTGCTGCTGCTAAGTCTCTTCAGTTGTGTCCGACTGTGCGACCCCATAGACAGCAGCCCACCAGGCTCCCCCGTCCCTGGTTCTCCAGGCAAGAACACTGGAGTGGGTTGCCAATTTCTTCTCCAAGGCATGGAAGTGAAAAGTGAAAGTGAAGTCACTCAGTCGTGTCCAACTCTTCGCAACCTCGTGGACTGCAGCCCCCCAGGCTCCTCCGCCCATGGGATTTTCCAGGCGAGAGTGTTGGAGTGGGGTGCCGTTGCCTTGTCCCAGAGATGCCAGCATAAGGTAACTCTAGATAGTATGTGGTATGCTGGGAATGGCTCAGACTGCCACTAGTATGCATCAAGACCCCCTCGTTTACCTTCCAGGTAATCTTTGCTCAGATGACTGAATGGATCCCTATAAAAATGATTGTTCATGCTTGATTCAGGGGTAATAAATACCAATCCCTCATATTTGTTATGAGGATTAAGTCAGACAATGCATATCATAGTGCCAAAAACAAGAAACATTTCATACATGCTGTGGCTTCCCGTGTGGCTCAGTGATAACGCATCTGCCTGCCAATGCAGGAGACACAAGAGATGAGGTTTCAATCCCTGGGTCAGGAAGATTCCCCAGAGGAGGAAATGGCAACCTGCTCCGGTATCTGGCCTGGAAAATTCCATGGACAAAGGAGCCTGGTGGGCTAAACTCCATGGGGTCACAAACACTCAAACACGACGGAGCAAACACGCACATATGTATGTTGTACCACAGACAGAGTAAGGCACTGAGAAAACGTTAACTTCTCTTCTTCCACATGGTTGTGGTTGAGAGATTCTTTATGGAACCCCTGCGTCAGTCTATTACCTTGGGACTCACCTCTCCCTCAAGTCCCAGAAATTCGTTTAAACTGCACAATTGAGGATACTCTATGGTTATACAGAATGAAAACAAACAATATAATGGAGCAAGACAGAAAATATATAACTTTATAGACCAAATGCCTTTTACCAAACTCAGAAGGACTTTGGGGTTTTAACAGTAGTTCATATTTGAGAATTATGAAAATATGATAGAAACAGTATAGAAAGGCTAGCCTGGCCCTTAAAGACCAGCTTGCTAATACTACCATTATAGAGGTCGGGAATCAGATTGATTTGCATGACCCTAACTACAAGTAATTAATGAGGTTGTGAGGATAAAACACCAACATTCTGGTCCTTGGGTTACTTTTTCTCTTTAACTATATGTCACTTTTTCTCAACATTTCGAAAAAAAAAGCAACAAGTATTTAATTCTGAAATCTCTATTACAAAATGTCAAAGTATCTTCAGCGTAATCAACATGGTACAACATAATATTAAAGAAATCACCTAAAGACAAAACAGAGCAATAGATTAAACCAGTTCTCACTATATTTGATAGAGCTGTAATACAAAAATGGCTTATTATTAACATCCTGTTCTGATACTGAACAAAGGAAACAACTAGATAATGGATTGATAATAATGGAAATTTTAATTAGCTGCTCTGTATGAGATTAATGAAAATTACCACTGTGCCCGTTTGATCTTTAAAAAATAATGCAGACAAAGTTAGCAATTAGCACACATCATGTTATTCCAAAGCTAGGTGAACAAAGAGCTTTCCTAATTTGAAACCATTTCTTAATTCGAAAATCATTAGAATGGAGATACTTGTCAGGATGACTGTGTTTGTATTATTCTAAAACACTCCACAAAGAACCAAAAGAAACTTCAATTCAGTTTACAATTCTCGTACTCTAACATGGAATGTTCATATCAAAATCAGACATGCAATATTCTCAAAAGCTATCTTAAGATTGCAGTGGAGATATCACTTCTGATTTTAAATTGACTTGGTCTGAGTATGACCTGTTATTCTTTAATGTAAATACAGACTTGCTTATAAATTGAGGAAAGGTTCCACATTCTAAGCTGTAAAGGTGTCTTGCTGCAGACACTGGGAAAAACTGTTAATTGTCCACAAGTCTTTTCAACTACAGAGCACATACAAATAACAATTACTATCAATGGTATAATCTTCTAATAGGAAGGACAATATTATTGTCATGAAAGCAGTCATATCATTATTCTTATTGACCATGATTTATAAACTTAATGTAGTCAGGTTACTTTAGCTACTTCAACCAAGTGAGTGTCTTTTCTTTGACTTCAGTTTTCTGAACAAAGCAATGTTACAGATTAACAAATTTGGAATTATATCTAAAAAGGGTCACAGCATTGTTTTTGAGAGGCTCCTATAAGTTTAAATGCATAGAAATAGAAAGCCATTTTCCTCATTATCAGTTCCATGAATTCCAGTAAAAAGGAAACAAAAAACATGTGCACAATACAAGTTGATCTACATATTTATTTGAAAAGTGATGTATCTGCTGGGCTATACGAAGCTGAATATGCTGGTAAAACTTTTGGTGACGTCCCTCTATTACACAAGAAAAGCATCTTGTAAATGGAAGCTATTAGAGATAATTAATTTATTCCTAAAATATAAAAGGTACTTTAAAACAAATACATTACTACAACATTTCAAACAATTTATATGCAATTTGCACTGACAATGTAATTGCATGAAAATATAGTGTAAAATATACTAATATTATCCATTTAAGGTCTGTGAGATAAAAACATATACAGAAAAGTAGTACCACAAGATAAATTCCTATAGTGTCATTTCTCATTGCAGGACATATAGCTTATAATTAAGACCTTTTCAGAGGTCAAATGTAAAACACAGAATAAGAGAACATACCCTAACATCAAGCAGAATAATATCTGCATCATTGAGGTCACAGGAAAAGAAGAGACAAGAGGCCAGAAAAATTATTTGAGCAAATAATGGCTGAAAACTTCCTGAATCTGTGGAAGGAAAACAGATATCCAGGTCCACAAACTCCAGAAAATTCCAAATAATATGAATCCACAAAGAAAAAAAAATGAGATGTATTATAATTACAATGAAAAAAGTAAAGGATAAAGATAGAATCCTAAAAGGAGAAAGATAAAAGCAACTTATTAGATACAAAGGAAATCCCATAAGGCTATCAGTAGATCTTTTGCAGAAACTTTACAGGTCAGAAGGCAGGGGCAAGATATAGGAATATGCTGAAGGAAAAACTTCTAACCAAAAATTCTCTAAATGAGGCAATCATTCAGAATCAAAGGAGAAATGAAGAGGTTTCCAGAGAAGCAAAAGAAAAGGAATTCTTCACCACCAAGACAGCCTTACAAGAAATGTTAAAGGGAATTCAGTAAGTTAAAAAGAAAAGGGCTAATTGATAATAAGAACACATACCTAAGTAAAAATCTCATTAAGCATAGTGGAGCAACCACTTACAAAGCAAGTATGAAGGGTAAAAGACAGAAGGAGTAGTACTATTTTTAAAACCAGTAATTAAAGGATGTATAAAATATAGATGTAAACTGTGTCAATTAAAACATAAGACATGAGGGGAGAAATATAAAGTTTTGGAATGTGTTCAACATTAAATTACTATTAACTTAATAGAGAATGTTATAAACTTATGTGAACCTAACAGTAACCACACAAAAATAATTACAGTAAATACATAAAAGAAAATGAGAAAGGAATCTAAATATAATGGTCAAATCACAAGAGAATAGAGAAAGAGAAGAAAAAACAGAAAAGAATTACAAAACCTGCCAGAAAACAACTAACAAATTACAATAAATATATACCTGTCATTTACTTTAAATGGAATATTCTACCTACCAAAAATTACCTTAAATGGAATAAATGGCCTAATCAAAAGACACAGAGTAGCTGAACAGATGAAAAAATAATGCCTTTCTACAGCTATACTAATAATGCTGCCTACAGGAGACTAACTTAAAACCTAAAGAAACTCACAGACTTAAAATAAGGGGATGGAAAAAGATAATACTGTGCAAACAAATGAAAAGGAAGGTTGGGTAGCAAGATTTATATCAGACAAAATAGACTTTAAAACAGAAACAGTAACAAAACTCAAAGAAGTGTATTACATAACAATAAAGCAGTCCATCCAACAAGAAGATGTAACATTTATAAATATTTATGCACCCAAGAAAGAAGAACCTAAATATATAAAGCTAATATTCACAGAGATAAGGGAATAGAGAGATAACAATACAATACAATACAGTGCAGGACTTTAAGACCCGACTATCCTTACATCAATGGATAGATCATACAGATAGAAGATCAGTAAGGAAACAGTCTTAAAAAACACATTAGACAAGATGAACTTAATATATATACCAGACACTGCATCTAAAAACAGCAGAATACACATTGTTTCCAGGTGCACATGGAACATTCTCCAGGACAGATCAAATGTAAAGTAAGAAAACAAGTCTCAAAATTTACTAAGACTGAACTCATATGAAGCATCTTTTGCATAAGGGTATAAAACTAGAAATCAATAACAAAAAACTGGAAAAGAAAACATGGAGATTAAACAACCTGCTATTAGCAACCAATGGATCAACAAAGAATGCAAAAACCAAGTCAAAAAATACCCTGAAACAACATAAATGCAAACAGAACATTCCAAAATCTTTGTACACAGGAAAAGCAGTTCTAAGAGCTAAACTCACAGCAATACAGGCCTATCCCAAGAAACAAACAAACCTAACAGTACATTTAATGGAACTAGAAAAAATAAGAAGAAAATGAAACCAAAGTTGATAGAGGAAGGAAATAATAAAGATCAAACAGGAAATAAATGAAATAGAAACAAAAGAAATAAAGAAAAGATTAATAAAACAAACAGCTGGTTCTTTGAAACTGTAAACAAAACTGATTAGCCTTTTTAGCTAAATTCATCAAGAAAGAAACAGAGGGGACCCAAATAAATAAAATAATGAATGAAAGAGAATTTACAAGCAAGAGCACAAAAACACAAAAGATAGGAGATTACTAAGAACAATTATACACCAACAAATTAGACAAGTAAAAAGAAACGAATAAATTCCTAGAAACACAAAATCTTCCCAGATTCAGTCATGCAGAAACAGAAAATATGAATAGGTAATTACTAGTAATTAAATTGAATCAGTAATCAAAAAACTCCAAAGTTCAAGTCTAGATGGCTTCACAGGTGAATTCTACCAAACATTTAAAGAAGAGTTAACGCCTATCTTTTTCAAATTATTCCCAAAACTAAAGAGGAAGGAGCACTTCCAAACTCATTTTATGAGGCCATCATTACTCATACCAAAACCAAATAAAGATACAACAATAAAAAAGAATCACAAGCCTATATCCCTGATGAATATAGTTGAAAAAAATCCTCAACAAAATATGAGCAAACCATAACCAACAAGGAGCTACTGTACAGAACATGGAACTTTGTTCAATGTTATGTTGCAGCCTGGATGGGAGGGAGTTTGGGGGAGAATGGATACATGCATATATATATGGCTGGGTACATTCACTTTTCACCTGAAAATATCTCAACATTGTTCACTGGCTGGACCTCAATACAAAATAAAAAGGTTTCAAAAATACTGAAAATGACAAAGTTTTGATTAATGGTCTTCAATTCTTAAAAAAATATGAACAAACCAAGTTAAACCATATATTAAAAATACATCACATACCATGATCAAGGGGAATTCATTCCAGGAATGCAAGCATGGCTTCACATTAATGCTAAAACATGTGCCCCTACATTCAGTGCAGCGTTATTTATAATAGCCAAGATGTGGAAACAACCTAAGTGGCTCTTGATAGATGAATGAATAAAGGAAATGTGCCATATTTATATATACATGGAACATTATTCAGCCACAGAAAGAATAAACTCTTGCCATCGCCACAATATGGTTGGTTCTACAGAATATTAGGATCAATATTATTATATGTAGCTCCTATAGAATATATTAGGACTAAGTCAGACAGAGAAAGACAAATACTGTATAATTTCACTTGTATGTGGAATCTAAAATACAAAATAAACAAACATACAAAACAAAATAGAAACAGACTCACAGAATACAGAAAGCCAAGTGGTGGTTGTCAGGAGGAAGCTGATAGGAGGACGGGCAAAGTGAGTGAAGGGGGTTAAGAGGCACAGTGTGAAAACATCATCATTCTTCAGATTAGACATACGATCTGTCTAAACAGGATTTAACTAAGATTATTTCAGTATAATTATCTAAAATGTTTTAAGTATAAGGTTTCTGTAAGAAAAAATTTCTTGTTTACTTATTGAAGCTTTAACATATTAAATACCAGATGAAGCATTTTACTCACAAATTACAGAATCTAAGACTTTTTCAAGACTTCCCTGTAACTCAAATGGTAAAGAATCTGCCTACGATGCAGGAGATCAGGGTTTGATCCCTGGGTCGGGAAGATCCTCTGGAGAAAGGAATGACAATCCACTCCAGTATTCTTGCCTGGAGAATCCCATGCACATAGAAGCCTGGTGGGCTATCGTCCATGGCGTCAAAGAGTCGGACACAACTGAGTGACTCACACACACACATAAGACCATTTCAGAATCAATACTTAAATCATTCTTTCAGCACATGTACTATTAGAAATGTCAAGTACACAAGGAAACCTGAAAACATTTATTTAAATTCAGTGGCCCTATTTTTATATCTTCTGTTGTGAAACACATATTTAATTTGTAGACTATAGAAGAAAATAGTTCATAATAACACCAAATAATTACTCAGTTAAACACAATAAGTTTTAATTTTTATCACTGACCAAGACAAAAGGGTGCTATTTTAATAAGTGGAATGTTGATCCCTAAACACTAAATTTCATTTCTTGTAAAACAACAGCCTTATCTGATCAAGATACTCTCAGAGACAGTAATAATGAAAAGTTAAACCACCGTTAAATGATTTGTTAGAATCTAATTAAAATATTTAATGATATTCAAAATTTCTGTAATAAGCAATCAGTATTACATGGTTCTTTTTCATATTAAATATAATAAATGTGCTTTACCCCATACTTAAAATCTATTCATACTTGCCTTTTAAAACTAGTATTTATCAATTATAATGAACAATGTACATGGTGAATGGACACCCACTAAATCTTTAAAACTATAAAGTGTGCCTACTAGCATTTTTTATGAGACCTCATCACCACCCACTATACTTGATAAAAGAAACTTTAAGCATTATGTTTATTTTTCATTTGACAGAAGCCCTAGAGATATATCAGATAATGAAATCTAAACGAGAAAAAGTAAGCAGGGGTTTCTTAACTCTGGGTCCCAATTCATGGAGTATGTAAACTGGAAAGGAAAAAATGACATCTTTATTTTCAGTAATCACTGACTTGAATTCAGCTCATCTCTTCCAATTATGAATGCAGGCAACAGGCAACAGTGGCATAAGTAGCACCTACAACTTGGTGACTGTGACTAACAGAAGTCAGATACTTTCCAATGATACATACAGACCACATTTGTGGTAGTCTATTAAAATACCACCATTTCTTCAAATTTCCCCTAGTTATATGAGCTCATACTTTGCCCTGGTATTTAACAAATCTTTTAAAGAAAGCCCATTACTGTCTAGATTTTTTAATTAAACATTTTGAGATAATTTAAATATGCATCCAGTTATAGCAAAAATTCACAGAGCCTCTGTTTTCACCCGGTGATGAGGTCTTGCAAAACTATATTACAATATCTCAAGTGGGATACTGACATTGAGAAAACCCACCTATTTCTAATGAGAGTTCCTTAGTTTATCTTGCACTTGCATGTATGTGTGTGTATATTTTAGTTCTTTGCAACTTGATCACCTGTAGATTCCTGTAGTAAAAGTGTTAGCCGTTCAGTTATATCCGACTCTTTGTGACACCATGGACTTTAGCCTGCCAGGGTCCTGTGCTCATGGACTTTCCCCTGAAAGAATATTTGAGTAGGTTGCCATTCCCTTCTCCAGGGGATCTTCCTGACCCAGGGATCAATCCCAGATCTCCTGCACTGCAGGCGGATTCTTCCATCTGAGTCACGAGGCTCATGTATCCCACCACCAAAGTCAAGATACAGAATAATCCCATTGCCACAAGGATGCCTCATTTTGCCCTTCTATAACCACAACCCTCCCCTCCTGGCAACCACTAATCCATTCTCCATTTCTGTAATTTTGTCCTTTCAAGAATGTCATATAAAGGCAATTATATGGTAAACTTTTGACATGGGTTTTTTTCACTTAGCATAATGCCCTGGAGAGTCATACAAAAATTCCAATATCAACAGTTCATTCCTGTTTATTGCCAAGAAATAGCCCATGGTATGGATATACTACAAGTATTTAGCCATTCACCCACTGAGGACATTTGGGTTATTTCCAGCTGTTTTTTAGTTTAGGGGTTTTTGGGGGATGGACAGTGCTGGGTCTTCATTTCTGCACACAGGTTTCTCGAGGCTGCTCAGAGGCTCTCTCTAGTTGCAAAGAGCAAGGCCTACCCTAGCTGTGGTGCAGAGCTTCTCATTGCGGTGGCTTCTCTTTTTGTGGAGCACAGGCTTTAGGGCACTCGGGTCAGTAGCTGGTGGCGCACGGGCTTAGTTGCCCCCAGCATGTGGGATCTTAGTTCCCGGACCAGGGATGGAACCTATGGCCCTTACATTGGCAGGTGGATTCTTAACTGCTGGACCACCAGGGAAGCCCTTGTTTCCAATTTTTGTCTATTATGGACAAAACAACTATGAACTCTAAGCTCAGGTTTTTGTGCAAACATAAGTTTCTATTTCTCTGGAATGTGTCATAAACTTCAAAAACACTTTGATAAATATGTTTTAATATAGTTTCCTTTTTAATCACATGTAGTTTGGGTTGTGGGCTTCCCAGGTGGCTCAGTGGTAAAGAATCCGCCTGCCAGTGCAGGAGGTGCAAGTTCAATCCCTGGGTCAGGAAGATCCCCTGGAGGTGGGCACGGCAACCCACTTCAGTTTTCTTGCCTGGAGAATCCTATGGACAGAGGAGCCTGGCGGGCTACAGTCTGTAGGGTCGCAATATGACTTGGCGACTAAATAACAACAATTTGTGCTTTACATTTAAAAACATGGTTCTGAAAAGGTTCCCATAGGCTCACCAGACTGTCAGAGGGGTTCATGGTACAAAACAAGTTGAGAACCCTTACAGGTGTCTGTTTCCTCTATTTCGTACTGCCATTACATTGACTCAAAAAGCATATTACCCTTTCAAATAGAAAAGCCTCATCTATGCAAAAAATAAGAAAATGCGCAAAATTTGACCAATGATGATGTCAATAAGATAACCAGCATATTTGGCATAGCCAGTTTCTTCATGTACCATTTAAAGATAAGAATACTATGGAATGCTTCATCAGCATTTGTTATGTCAGGCAAAGACTATATTTAGGCATAAGATATTTAGATATTTGAGATACTCAGAAAACAAATTTAAGGTTATGGAAAGGGAAGCAGGGGAGGGATAAATTGGCAATTTGAGAATAACAGATATACATTACTATATGTAAAATAGATAATGAACAAGGACCTACTACTGTATAGCACTGAGAAAACCCACCAATCCTAATGGGAGTTCCTTAGTTTAACTTGCACCTGTGTGTGTGTGTGTGTCTGTGTGAGTGTGTGTGAGTGTACTTTAGTTCTTTGCAACTTTATCTGTAGGCTCATATAGCACAGGGAACTATATTTAAGTAAGTAAGTAAGTAAGTAAGTAAAGTCACTCAGTCGTGTCCGACTCTTTGTGACCCCATGGACTGCAGCCCACCAGGCTCCTCAGTCCTTGAGATTCTCCAAGCAAGAATACTGGAGTGGGTTGCCATTTCCTTCTCCAGGGGATCTTCCCAACCCAGGGATCGAACCCAGGTCTCCCGCATTGGAGGCAGACACTTTAACCTCTGAGCCACCAGGGAAGTCCATTTATCTATTTAATTATCTATTTAATCTTATGAAAACATATAATGGAAAAGAATCTGAAAAATATATACAGATAGGTAGACAGACATGTACGTCTGAAACACAGCAAATCAATTACACTTCAATTAAATTTTTTAATTAAAAACAGATATTTAAGTATGTTTTCACTCCCTGCTTTACCATTTTTAGATCTAACTCTAAGAGTAATTTTAGATACTGTAACAAAGCCAGTCTAATAATACTTTTGCAGATTATAAAAGTTTCCTATAGCCTAGAAGAAACTATATCTTAAGTAGTTAATGAAGCTATAAATTGTAAATGAAAGAAAAATTCCTTCCACAAAACAAAAAAGTCCCTATTATTTTTAGACCTCTAGCCTTGTAACATTTTACTAAGTGTGTCAGCCAAAATGAACACACTGAATCTTATTCAACTTGCCTACCTTTATCAACAGTGCATCAATAGTAAAACAATCAAGGCATAGAAAGACAAAGAACAGTAAAAGATCTATGATTAATTGACATGTGTTTCTGTCAATGGATGTATGTCTTCAGCACTGAATGAGATTCATAAATTTATATATCAAAAAGGCCTTATATTTCTATAGCCAAAACAGCTTCAGAACTTTTCCTATGTATTTTTTCATCTAATACCAGGAGACAATACTGCTAAAACCATTTTTCTTTTTTGCACCTGTGAAAATTGAGCCATGGAGTAGTCATGACTTGTCTGAGACTATGTAACTAGCAAATCATTCTCAGAAACCAGCTAGAAATCTAAATCAGAGAGTTCCTTTTGGAAGACAGGGCAGAACTATTTTCAAGAAGGTACAATTTGCTTTCAATGTTGGATTATAACAAGAAGAGGAAAGGTGGGCAGAAATTTCAGAAATATTCCTTACCCTTAATATCTGTGTGAATTTAGTCAAGTTATTACTTGACCTCCTGGGCCTCATTCCTTAGCTTCAAAACAGGAATAATATAGTATCTACCTTCAGAGTTGTTGTAAGGATAAAATAAGAATCCAAGTCAAATACATTAATGCCTGGTATATAATCAACACTCAATTAATGTTTGCTGCCATTATATATTACCCTTGATCTAAAGAGAAATGTCTTCAAATTGGCCTAATGAAAGAAATGCTGGTGTTATGAAATTAGCAGTTTCTGGTCATTCAGGTGATGCTGAGTTGGGCTGCTTATTTCTCTGAGATGCTCAGGAAAGGATTTCTATCTCAGGTACACAATGCTATTATCTTCAAACTGCATCCTGAGGGCCCACGGAGTTCCTTAAGGAAGACTCACAGAGGGAGCGTCCAGATCTTCTCTTCCCCAAGAATGAGGGCATTTGAACATTTATCTGATTTATAGATTTCTATTTCACATGCGGTTTCTAATGGATAAGCTGTTTGATGTTAAATAAAGTTTAAACCCACTGAGCTGTATGATCTCAAAGGTCCTGCCCTTTTGATTCTATGACTCAGAATATGCCACCATTTGTGTCCTACAACAGAAGCTTTCCTTTTTTAAATAGAAAATTTTGATTGACTACCATGTTCTCGGCACACACGTTGACTAGTCAGGTTGTCTGTTTCTGCATAAAATATCCTCTTTTGCATATGATGTATTTTTCTTATTAGAATAGTCCCACTCAACATTTTTGAGTTCCCAGGAAGTTCCAGAACTGGGAGTAGAGGTATAAGCCAAGGCATACCCTTGCCATCAAACACCTTGCTCTTTGGGTAGTGGTGAGGGGCAATAAGCAGACTGCTGAAACAGTGTGCTGATGCCACAGCAGCAGAATAGGGAAGTACAGGAATTTGAAGGAGAGACGCTCTGCTTTTATTTGGGGGAAGAGGCTCAGGCAAACTGTAAAAAGTGAGTATATGTTCAACCAAGGCAGTAAAGTTATTTTAGTCAGAAGTTACAATAAACACTGAGGTATGTTTGGGAACTTGCTGGTAGGTCAATGAATCTGGCACTCAAGGCTAATGTTTCTCAAACTGGGTTCCTCAAACATACTCTTAATGGTCTCTGAGTTGTGTAAGGTAATTTTAAATTCTGCAGTTTCATTCCATCAGATAAAAGGAAAAAGCTCTGTATTAAGTGAATTATTGGGGGAAGCATGTTATCCCCAAGTCCTGCCACCTAAACTCAGCATCCACACTTGCCTTTAGGATCATACGGTTACTGGGAAGGATGACTTTCATTATCTCAACCTAATGAAAACAGAGATGGCCTCAGTATAAAAACAATGCATTTGCACCAAATACAAAGAAAATGACACTGCAGCAGGCTGTCACCAAAAGTAATTGTCAATCAAAATTTAACCACAGATGGAGTAGAGAAAGGGCTTCCCAGGGTGGCACTAGTGGAAAAGAATTCACCAAGCAATCCAGGAGATGCAAGAGATGTGGGTTTGATGCCCGATCCAGAAGATCCCCTGGAGTAGGAAATGGCAGCCCACTTCAGTATTCTGTGCCTAGAAAATTCCATTACAGAGGAGCCTGGCAGGCTACAGTTCACGGGGCCACAAAGAGTTGGACACGACTGAGCACACAGGTAGGCACACACTGGGAGTAGAGAGAATGAATCTGCTCACACTATGGCACTCTAAGCTTCCCTGGTGGTTCAGATGGGAAAGAATGTGCCTACACTGCAGAAGACCCAGGTCCCATCCCTGGGTGGGAAAGATCCCCTGGAGAAGGGCATGGCAACCACTCCAGTATTCTTGCCTGGAGAATCCCATGGGCAGAGGAGTCTGGCAGGCTACAGTCCATGGGCTCACGAAGAACAGACACGACTGAGCGACTAACACACATGTGGCACTCTAAGCACAGAGAACAAAAATAATGCCACAGTGTTAACAGCAATTTAGGTTCAGCAGAACATAATTTATCACTTAAAATAAGGTTAATTTAAATTTGTATTTTTCTTTAATATATATATTTGTTGTATAAAGTATATAATTTCTACTGGCAAAGTTTATATTTTATCCTGTGTTGGCATATATTTAATCAGTTAAATTAAAAGATCTGAAGTCAGGATTTCTCTGGTGGTCCAGTGGTTAAGACTCCACGCTCCCAATGCAGGGGGCCTGGGTTCCATCCCTGGTCAGGGAGCTAAATCGTATATGCCTCAACTAACTATCCCACATGCCGAAACTAAGACTTGGTGCAGCCAAATAAATATTTTAGAAAATAATATTTTAAGTCAACACTAGGGTCTCTAAGAAGGCTCTTCCTTTAAGAAGGGTCTATATTTTGGTCAAATCTGAGAAAATGCCATAGGTGAGAGTAAGGCATTAGAAGGATTTAGGCTATGGAATGACAAATGTATCCGTATTGTCAATGATGGCTTGAGCTGGGAGGTGTGCAGAAAAGCAGCTGGAGGAGAGAATAGGGCAGAATATTTGCTTCAGGAAGAATATGATGACATGCTAGCTATTAACATGCAGTTAGAAAGATAAGACTGGATAAGAGAGTTGTTTAGGACCTAGACTTACCGAACCTAGGGGAGTAAATGGGGGTGCTGGGTCAGGTGAGACAGAGGAACTAACATGTTTCCCAGATTTTGGCAGCCCCTGATAACACTATCTGCATTTTTATAGATCAAGAAACTGAGGTTTCAAAACTTGGGCAAGGTCACATTACTAGTAAGAATCTGAATTTGATCCCAAGTATGCCTGACTCTGAGGCCTATGTGCTTAACCATGGAACAACATTGCTTTCACGTTAGTAGTGATAAAGTTGTGTTCAAAAGTCCCACAGAATATATAGAAAGTGAGAAGACATGGCCAAGATAATTTTATTAGTGCTTATATTTAGAAGCAGATGGCAAGAAGTATAGAGCAGAATATTATATAAATCTTTAAGAAGTGAAAGGAAAAGGAAATGGCACCCCACTCCAGTTATTCTTGCCTGGAAAATCCCATGGACAGAGGAGCCTGGCGGGCTAGAGTCCATGTGGTTGCAAAGAGTCGGGCAAGACTAAGCGACTAACACACACATAAGTGAAAGGCAGGCGACATTTTAAGTTGTACATGTGCAATTGAACACTTAACTGACCCTTTTTTCTGATCTGGGCTCTAAAAAATTACGGCAACACTTCCTTGGGGTCCAGTGATCGAGAATCCGCCTGCTAATACAGGGGACATGGGTTCGATCACTGGTCCAGGAATATGCCAGATGCTGCAGGGCAACTAAACCCGTGTGCCACAACTATTGAGCCTATGCTCTTGAGCCCACGTGCCACAATACTGAGCCCAAGGGTTGCAACTACTAAGGCCCGGGTGCCGAGAGTCCTGCTCTGCGTCTCGAGAAGTAACTGCAAGGAGAAGTCCACACACCACAACTGGAGAGCAGCCCCCACTCACTGCAACTAGAGAAAGCTCATGACCAGCAGTGGAGACTCAGCACAGCCCAAAATAATAAGTATCTTTTTTTTAAATGATTGCAACATTAAAAATGACAATTATTTACAGTAAAATCAGCTACTCCATGAATGTGCAACTTAATTAAAGAAACTGATGTCTTTGGTGTCAAATACTGTTTTAGGAGGATAGCCTTCTGTTTAGTGTTTAAAAGAGGAAAGATTTGTTTAGTTTTGTATATGCAAACTCTAAGAACACCTGGAAGTTGATCTTTTTTGTTTTCATTTCAAAAAACTGATTTTACCTAACAAAGTCGAACATTTGGTTGTATTTTCTATAGTAGTAATGGATTTATAAGTTATTCAAGGCATTTGGTGACAAATAATTCATCTCTGCTGCATGAGAACCAATGTTATTTCTCAAATAGTATACACTAAACATCACAAAACATTGCTTGTTCAAAGCCTGAGCCTAACTTGAAAGAAGACACTGATAAGAATACCAAGCCAGTACTAGAGCATGCAGTCTTAGTAGGGTGTATATATATACACATATATACACACACACATATATGAAGTACAGTGCTACAATGCTCTGGCTCATAAGGGCATGTTACAGTTAGAGGTTATGCCAATAGAAGCAGCAGTACCATACTACCCAAAACGACAGCATTACTTTGATAGATTACCAACCATCTGTTTCATATGGTAGCATTCTTAACTTTGAAGACCTAACTTGAGAATCTGATCAATTTGAATCCATGTTCCTAATTCATCAAAACAATTATTCTAAAAATAACATTTCTTCATGGTCCACATTCAGTGGTTTACTATTTTAGCATGTCATTCTTAGAAAGAAAAAGAATACAATCTAATAACTCAACATACACACACACACACACACACACACACACACATCTTGAAAAGTCTTCAACTCCTTCCCTTAACACCCAAAATAAACCATTAATGTTAAATCTCTTCAATAGTTAAGGCAATCAGCAGTGTCTTTCTAAACTTCACAAAATGAATGAGTCTTTCAACTTCTTGAATATATTCAGTGAGGGTTCTGTACATCAAAGAATAAAAAGTACAACTTGTGATTTTTTTTTTTAAAGTACATGTTTACTTTCCAAACAACTTTAAACAAAATAAGATGAAGAATCCAAAAATGTCAGCCATCTGGAGCTGAGTAGGTTAATGCACGTTTGGCATTCCCAACCAGTACAATTAAGGGTAAAACACTTTCAAAAGAAGAGGCTGCTATATGATGTATGTCTTTGAGAAAAATAATAAATCTTGGAAAAATGAAAAACCTGAAGATTCCTTGTGCTGTGCTGTGCTCAGCTGTCTCTGATTCTTTGCAAGCCTGTGAACTGTAGCCCGCCAGGCTTCTGTGTCCATGGGATTTCCCAGGCAAGAATACTGCAGTGGGTTGCCATTTCCGTCTCCAGGGGATCTTCCTGACCCAAAGATTGAACCTTGTGTCTCCTGCATTGGATTCCTTACGTTTCTTGAAAAGTTATGGTTTGTGGTTGGCAAGTAGTCATACCGTGATTCAAATTCACTTAGTTAAAGAACACAGTATGAGTATTTATAGAAGTTCAAGACATTATCCTAAGCACTGACAGCACTGTCAATGGGGGCATTAAAGTTCCTGCCAGGCAGAAGAGATGAGTGCAACATCAGAGATTGATCTCAACTCTAAAAGCATGTTTAGTCACAAATTATATCTCTATAGAAAACAAACCAACAACATATTATAATTGTTTTAGCCCCTTAAAATAGTGGGAGGAAGCTGACTTTGGAGTCATAGAGATTTGATTTTGAATCCACTATCCACTGCTTAGGAATGTTTAACCATGCCAGGTCAGTTTTCATTCCAATCCCAAAGAAAGGCAATGCCAAAGAATGCTCAAACTACCACACAATTGCACTCATCTGACATGCTAGTAAAGTAATGCTCAAAATTCTCCAAGCCAGACTTGAGCAATATGTGAACCATGAACTTCCAGATGTTCAAGCTGATTTTAGAAAAGGCAGAGGAACCAGAGATTAAATCACCAGCGTCTACTGGATCATCGAAAAAGCAAGAGAATTCCAGAAAAACATCTACTTCTGCTTTATTGACTATGCCAAAGCTTTTGACTGCCTTTGACTGTGTGGATCACAATAAACTGTGGAAAATTCTGAAAGAGATGGGAATACCAGAACACCTGACCTGCCTCTTGGGAAACCTGTATGCAGGTCAGGAAGCAACAGTTAGAACTGGACATGGAACAACAGACTGGTTCCAAAGAGGAAAAGGAGTACGTCAAGGCTGTATATTGTCACCCTGCTTATTTAAATTATATGCAGAGTACATCATGAGAAATGCTGGGCTGGAAGAAGCACAGGCTGGAATCAAGATTGCCAGGAGAAATATCAATAACCTCAGATATGCAGATGACACCACTTTTATGGCAGAAAGTGAAGAGAAACTCAAAAGCCTCTTGATGAAAGTGAAAGAGGAGAGTGAAAAAGTTGGCTTAAAGCTCAACATTCAGAAAATGAAGATCATGGCATCTGGTCCCATCACTTCATGGGAAATAGATGGGGAAACAGTGGAAACAGTGTCAGACTTTTTTTTTTTGTGCTCCAAAATCACTGCAGATGGTNAAAAGCCTCTTGATGAAAGTGAAAGAGGAGAGTGAAAAAGTTGGCTTAAAGCTCAACATTCAGAAAATGAAGATCATGGCATCTGGTCCCATCACTTCATGGGAAATAGATGGGGAAACAGTGGAAACAGTGTCAGACTTTATTTTGGGGGACTCCAAAATCACTGCGGATGGTGACTGCAGCCAAGAAATTAAAAGACGCTTATTCCTTGGAAGGAAAGTTATGACCAACCTAGATAGTATATTAAAGAGCAGAGACATTACTTTGCCAACAAAGGTCCATCTAGTCAAGGCTATAGTTTTTCCTGTGGTCATGTATGGATGTGAGAGTTGGACTGTGAAGAAGGCTGAGCACCGAAGAATTGATGCTTTTGAACTGTGGTGTTGGAGAAGACTCTTGAGACTGCAAGGAGATCCAACCAGTCCATTCTGAAGGAGATCAGTCCTGGGTGTTCTTTGGAAGGACTGATGCTGAAGGTGAAACTCCAATACTTTGGCCACTTCATGCGAAGAGTTGACTCATTGGAAAAGACTCTGATGCTGGGAGGGATTGGGGGCAGGAGGAGAAGGGGATGACAGAGGATGAGACGGCTGGATGGCATCACTGACTTGATGGACAGGAATTTGGGTGAACTCTGGGAATTGATGATGGACAGGGAGGCCTGGTATGCTGCAGTTCATGGGGTCACAAAGAGTCAGACACGACTGAGTGACTGAACTGAATTGAACTGAAGCAGTATTTTTAGTTTCATTATATATTACCTAATTGCTTTGAAGATTTAAATACAAATAAATGTAAAGTGTCCAGCATTATGAGTAACACAAATTTAGGTATGTGATATTTACTGCTTATCATTATGGAAGGAGATGGATGGTCCCCAGGCTGAGCAGTTGGAGTTTGTCCTTTGTGGATAGATTTCCAAAATAGCAGGAGGCAGGAGAAGCTAAGCCCTGCTCAGATAAGAGCTAAAGAGACCACATATTTCTCATTCTTGAAGTCAAATAGACCTTCCTGACTAGAAATGCACAGAAGGCTCATTGAAGGTCAAAAAAGAAGAGAGTGCCACACCATAGTAGGTTCTTCACTAGAATCCATCTTGGCTAAGAGATGTACACGCACACACATGGGAGGACCCTGAGAGATGCCAAATACAGACTCAGAGCCAGGCAAAGCAAGATGACTGTCTGAAGGAAACCCAGAAGAAATGCCCAATAATGTGGCCAAAACTACCATAAGGCTATGATTCTCTCTCTGAGCCCACACATACCCTTTGTCCTCCTAGTAAACACTTTACTTGTTTCACTACTTTCCATCTCTATGTGGAAATTCATTCTACACAGCTGATGGGTGAGAGGCTTGTCACTCACTGGCTGCTGGCCCCTGGAGGTCTAGTGGCTACAACTGAGTGCTCTCACTGCCATGACCCTTAACCTTGGCTGGGAACCAAAGCCTTGCTTCAAACCACTGCAGGCTGAGGCCACCAAGAAGAATGGTCATGAAAATCCAACAACTGATGGACTGTACTCCAGTCACTGCACTCACTCACTCACCATTTATTATCCTAATCCTTGTAAACAACCCTGAAGAGGAATAAGCATCCCAATTCACAAATGAGAAAACTGAAGATCACAGAAGTTAACAAACTAAGCTGTATGAAGACTCCTTTAAAAACTAGAACAACACTACCATATGACACCAACGATCCCACTACTGGGCATCTACCCTGAGGAAACCATAGTTGAAAAAGACACAGGTACCCTAACGTGCTCTGCAGCACTACTTACAATAGCTATCACATGGAGGCAACCTCGATGTCCATCAACAGATGAGTGGATAAGGAAGCTGTGCTGCCTGTAGACAATAGAATACCACTCAGCCATAAAAACGAATGCATCTGACTCGGTGCTAATGAGGTAGATGAACCTAGAGCCTGTTATACAGAGTGAAGTAAGTCAGAAAGAGACAAATATCATATTTTGTGAGACTAACCTGAGGTCACATACACATAGCTAGTAAGTAGTAGAGATCCAACCTCTGGTCCATTTCAACTCTATTTGAGGTCCACAAAGCCCTGTATAATTTTGCCTCTACCTATCTGTACAATTTCATCCCTATCCACTATGTCCCAACCATAGCGGTCTATTACCTGGCACGCAAACAGCCCAAGCCCATGCCCACACTAGAGCCTCTGTATATGCTCTTCCCTTGGCTTGCAAAGCTCTTTTCCTGAATCTGTGCATGGTTATTTCCTTTCCATTATTCAAAAACCATGTCCTCTCACAGGCTTTCTCTGATCATCCTATATGACATTGCTCGCCACCAAAATGGCATCCTAAAAAACCACACATCACTCTTTTAGGGATTCATTACTATTTGGTATATCCTTTGTTTATTACTATTTTCTATATTCTTTGTTTATTGATCTGTTGATAACCTGTCCCCTTTCATTAAAATATATTTATTCCCAAGGCATCAAGGGCTTTGTCTCTCTTCTATTTGGCTGATCCCCAGCCCATAGCATCGGACAAGGCAATGGCACCCCACTCCAGCACTCTTGCCTGGAAAATCCCATGGACGGATGAGCCTGGAAGGCTGCAGTCCATGGGGTCGCTGAGGGTGGGACATGACTGAGCGACTTCACTTTCATGCATTGGAGAAGGAAATGGCAACCCACTCCAGTGTTCTTGCCTGGAGAGTCCCAGGGACGGGGGAGCCTGGTGGGCTGCCATCTACGGAGTCACACAGAGTTGGACACGACTGACGCGACTTAGCAGCAGCAGCAGCCCATAGCATAGTGTGTAGAACACAGGAGATCCTCTGAATAATTGTTAGATAAATAAATGTACGAATGGATACACAGCAAGAGCTTTCAACTCTGCTGTTTAAATACACAAAAATACATAAACATATAAACACAACTGTATACCAGATCTGGAAAGTAGATGTTACAGGTGATTTTTCATGATACAAATTTGACAGCATTTGTGGCACATTTTCCTGAAATACTGCACTGTGTGTGTGTGTGTGTGTGTGTGCGCGCGCGTGCGTGTGTATGCTCATTAACCTGCAATGAGACAAACTTTTCACTTTCAGTCAGATTTACTTTTAGAAAGCTATCCTTTCTATGACTCCTGGAAACAAATTCCAGATTCCTGATGTTACACAACCCTGTACATAAACTCTCCTTTTTAATAACACTGGGATACACAAATCAGTCCATTTGATCTCAGCACTTGACAAGCCATACGTGTTCTCTTAGTGGAACAGAACGTGGTGTGAGAGACCGAGCTAGTCTCAGTTGCCAAGTAAAGCACAGCACGAGCACTATAAGGAGGCAGCAGGTGAAACAGCACACCTTACTAGAGGGGAAGGCACAGCGCTCGGAGTTGACGCCTGGCTCAAAGTCGCTTTGTGTGATGAGACCTATACGGATTCTCCAGGCCCATCTGTTTCCTCCTGTGATGAAAATGAGGCGCCAGAAAATGATCTCCACTGTCATGTGCAGCTTGAATAGTCCACCATTCTGGGACAAAATAGGAGCTGCCCTGATGGCTCAGTTGGTAAAGAATCTGCCTGCAATGCAGGAGACCCTGGTTCGAATCCTGGGTCAGAAAGATCCACTGGAGAAGAGAGGCTACCCACTCCAGTATTCTTGGGCTTCCCTTGGGGCTCAGCTGATAAAGAATCCACATGCAATGCAGGAGACCTGGGTTCTATCACTGGGTTGGGAAGAGTTGCTGGAGAAGGGAAAGGTTATCCACTTTAGTATTCTGGCCTGGAGAATTCCATGGACTGTATAGTTCATGGGGTCACAAAGAGCGGGACATGACTGAGAGACTTTCACTTTTCAGGACTTTCCTGTAGCTCCAAGGGTAGAGAATCTGCCTGCAGTGCAGGAGACCAGGGTTCAATCCCTGGGTCAGGAAAATCCTCCGGAGAAGAGAATGGCAATCCACTCAAGTATTCTTGCCTGGAGAATCCCATTGACAGAGGAGCCTGGAGGGCAACAGTCCATGGGATTGCAGAGAGTCAAACACAACTGTGAGAAAGATTAAATATGGGGTAGAAGCAAGCATGCACATTCCTGAAAGTATGAGCTCTCCCCAAAAGTGATAATCCATTGAGATCCTGAGTACTATATGACTTGCCAAATGTTTAGTTTTTCTCTGTCCAGAGGTAAACATCTTACTTGCTCCAAAGCTTATTTACTGCTCCATTATTATTCTCAATAATTCTTTCCTTCATCCACCAGCTGCTCTAAGTTTTACGCATTCCACAGACTTCCTCAAGGGCAGTGACTTTTGTCTAAAGGTTTATGTAATTTTTCTGGAATATATCTATCCTTCAATGTGTAATATATATTTTACATTGCCAGAACTTTACACAATCCTAGGCTTGAGACTTCTTTCCTCCACTATACTTTTTCATTTATTGAAGCACACCAATCGGCATACAGGTGGGGGGAACATTTTTAAGAGGAATATCATATACACTAGTAAATGTATTGATGTAGATCTCACAACTAATTTGTGATAATTCAAAAAAAAAATGGTACTTGCCATTACCACTAAAAAAAGGTCCCCCAATTAAAACCACTGTGAAACATTATTGACATTCCAAAGCATTCAAAAACAGAGTTTCACTGGGAATTCTAAAATTTGCTACAGACCCACGATCAAACTGGCTAAGTCTCTGATAGGATAAGTAAAACAAGTATTTAAGAGCAAAAGTGTCACTCCTCTCTCAGAAAATAATAACTTGGGTCTTACACAAAGCATGAGCTCTTAGTGGTCAAAACACAACCAATCTGAAATTTCCTAACCCAGCATAGTCTCCAAACTGGAAATGTGAATTTTGAAGAGTAGTAGATGCTTTGAATTCTAGAAATATGTGGTATATGTGTGAAATGTTTGTATCTAAGATATTATTTCAAAGAACATTTTAGCTACTACAGGATATTATCTTTCTTAGAAGATGCTCATTATGTGTTGCTTTTATATTTTATCTCAACTAGGAGAATAATTTCTTCATTAAACTTTATTCAGTTCAGTTCAGTTCAGTTGCGCAGTCGTGTCCGACTCTTTGTGACCCCATGAATCGCAGCACGCCAGGCCTCCCTGTCCATCACCAACTCCCGGAGTTCACTCAGACTCACGTCCATTGAGTCCATGATGCCATCCAGCCATCCCATCCTCAGTCGTCCCCTTCTCCTCCTGCCCNATGTATGGCAAAACCAATACAGTATTGTAAAGTAAAATAAAGTAAAATTATATATATATATATATGGCTAATTTGTTTTATCATAACCTTTAGACCATATCCAAGGCTACAAATATGCAACTAATGTATGATTGCTATTTGTGAGCAGATAGCCAAGTTTCCATCCAGGAATAAAAGTAATCAACATATCTACAGTTTATTGCCAATCTACTTTAAACAACTAGAATGTTAGATTTCATTAGAATTTCTGCAAGAGAATGGTCACCACCATCCTTTCAGAAAATATAGGATTATAGGTTGAACAACAAAACAACAATTATATTGCAGGTTGTTTTCTGAATATTTCAAATTGATAAATACCCTTTCTCAGCACGAATCTGAAAGTTACAAACAGACAAAATATGTTTTTTGCTTAGATTGAATAAAATAAATACATGGAATTTTTTGAGAATTGATAAGTTTTAAGCTTAAACAAAACTGAAAGATGCAAAAATAAAGCCACAGAATTTGAATATCAATTTCTGCCTGTATGACACTGGACAAAGTATTTAATCTTTACCAATTCTTCACCTGCAAAACTGGATTACTAGTATTATTTACCTTAAAAGCATCTGATAAAATGCCAACTAAAACTAAATAGTCAACATTAAAACCTCTATGCTGCTGCTACTGCTAAGTCACTTCAGTCATGTCCAACTCTGTGTGACACCATAGATGGCAGCCCACCAGGCTCCCTCGTCCCTGGGATTCTCTAGGCAAGAACACTGGAGTGGTTTGCCATTTCCTTCTCTAGTGCATGAAAGTGAAAAGTGAAAGTGAAGTCGCTCAGTCCTGTCCGACTCTTTGAGACCCCGTGGACTGCAGCCCACCAGGCTTCTCCCCCCATGGGATTTTCCAGGCAAGAAACCTCTATAATAGTCAATAAAATGAGCAAAGCCTCCATTCAAGTTATACTAACAGTATTGAGACCAGTGTTTGCTTTTCTGTTCATACCAACAGCAGAGGTATGACATACAGCTAGGGTAATACAGATGCTCTTATTAGTGTGAGATAAGCATGAAGAGGCAAGTCTTGCAATATTCATAAAGCTATTGGACAAAGGGTAGATGAACTTTCATCAGAGTTTCAAAAAGATCTGTCAAAGAGTTCCTTTAGTCTTTCAAGAGATTTAAATTCTACTCAATCCTTTGAATGCCATTTTGAATGGCAGCTGAGTTATAAGAGGAGAATCTGTGGTTAGAGAGCACAAACCTTGATAAAAGTTAATTTTGAAGTCAAGATTAGTATTAGTCTATTAGTCTATTAGTATTAAATAGAACAACCAAAATAACAAGTGCCTCATACTTGTGTGCATTTTATTAAATAAGTGTCAATATCTTCATTATAGAAGGAGGGCTTTAGAAAAAATTTTTAGTGGTCAACAGTGAAAGGAAAAATATGAAACAAATTAAAAGGAACAAATTATTTCCCTTTTCATAAAATTTTCAAGTATGTTTTTGCTGAGCAAGATATCAAGTGATGGTTGATAAATATAGAAACCCTTGAATCATCATTGAAATGAAATGCCAGATTATATTGTAGGGTTATATTTAGAAGAAAATATAGATATATATTACTTGATATACAGGTAGAATTTTTTTAATAGGAAAAATAGTTTGTAAAACAAAAATTATACTATACAGGGCATACCTCATTTTATTGTGCCTCACAGATTCTTTTTTTCAAAATTAAGGTTTGCAGGAACTCTGAATCAAGCAACTCGATCAGAGCCATCTTTCCCACAGCATTTGTTCATTTTGTATCTCTGGGTCACATTTCTCTGATTCTTGCACTATTTCAAAAGCTTTCATTATTATTGAATATTATACTTGTCATGGTGGTAATCTGTCATTAGTGAATATTGATGATACTCGTGACTTGCTGAAGACTCAGATGATGGCTACATTTTTAAGCAATAAAGTATTTTTAAATTAAATTATGTACATTTTTAAAACATAATGCTATTGTATACTTAATAGTATATTAATACTTTATACACTATACTGTAATACTACAGTATAGTGTAAACATAACTTCTATATGTATTAGGGAAACAAAAATTTGTGTGACTTGCCTTATTGCATTTGTTTGGAACTGAACCCGCAATATCTCCAAGTATGCCTCTCTCAACTTATATAATTTAAAAAATACCACATAAAAATTAATAGGCAAATACCAGCACCAGTATGTTGATATATGTATATACATTTATATATATACACATTTATCTAAATGTTAGACACACACTCACACACACACACACACACACACACAGAAATACCAGAGGATAAATAATGTATACATAAAAAATTCTGAGTGGAAATTGTGGGTGATCCTGAGTTTTTAAATATTTTTTGTTTTATTCCATCTATTCCATAAGAATCCCCAAAAGGTTTAAGTATGTGGAAAGAAATATCTTAAAGCAATGAAGCAAAGCAAAGAGAAATATTTTGTTCAACTTTTGTTTCCATAAGACTTAGGGGCAGTTTGAGCCCAAGTAACCACTTAGGTTCATCCTGGAACATGAAGCTGGCAATGTAAAAATCATTCCACACTGTCTAACCTACATTCCTAAGTGTTTATAGACCTAGACCTGATTGGAAAGGGAGATTACCAAAATGATCCTAGTAAAAACAGATGCTTAACAGTCTTGAAATGAATGGTAGGGTATGTGGCAGGATATTTTTGCCACTATCAGATGTTGCTTATCAACCCCCCACCTAGCTAAGCACGCAGTTAGATTAAGAAAGAGCTTACAAGACTACTTTCTCCCCAGGAGACAGTTTGTTGACACGTCAGTTGCAGAAGAAAGTTTTCTGAAATCACTCAGACCATCTTCTTTTTAATAGCCCATACTTAATTAACACTCGTCCTCTCTCTGTTTCAAACCAATATAAGACAGCTGTCAAGAGCTGATTTAACTTACCCTAAGTAATATTTCATTAGAAACTAAAAGCTTTTATATCACTTTTGCATCCTGCAGATACAAGAGGGAAAAAAACACTGCCTAAGAGGAATTTATTTTCATATGCCTACCTCCCAATCAACTGACACACCAATATCCTCAAAGGAGGCACTGTAATCATTCAGACTTAAGGGGACAGGTTCCACTTCTTTTTCTAAGTATACTTCTCTTTAAAAATTTCATTACTGGAATATAACTGCTTTACAGTGTTGTGCTAGTTTCTGCTGTACAACAAAGTGAATCAGCTGTGTGTACACATATATCCTCTCCCTCTTGAGTTTCCCTCCCACCCACTCGCCTCCATCTTTCCCCTCTGGGACATCACAGAACACCAAGTTGAGCTCTGTGAGCTATATACAGCTCCCACTAGCAATCTATTTCACGCATGGTAGTTTATATATGCCAGTACCTATGCCATGCCACCCTGAATGTGCACAATCTTGTCTAAGTATACTTTGATAGTATGTTCCTCTCTGATTATAAAATAAAGGTATTCAGTTCCTTATCTGAAATTTCAAAAAACGATTAAATGAATCATCATATGTGAAATCAATCAATACAGTCCTAAAAAGTCCATGATAAGTACTTAGTTGAGTTTGAATAAAAGTGAGTTCTCATTATTCTATTAATTTACTCAATAAGTACTTTTGTGTGCTTACTTATTATTATTTTAGGATTCATCTCCTTTGACTCTGTTGTGTAAAACACACTTGAGGAAATACAGGTTCTGCTCTGTCATTTAATGACCTGACCATTCTTTAAGTTCCTCACTTGCAAGGTGGAGATTTTTAATGCCTACTTCAAAGAGTAGTTGTAAAAATTAAATGAGGCAATGTGTTAAAGTACTGAGAGTGGTGCACATAATCAGTGATCAACCGTCTTGAGAGTGTTGGTGGTGAGGAGTCAGATTTCCCACCCCAGTGCCTTACACAGAGCTCAAGCCATTCGTCATCAGTTTACTTCCCTTTTGCTTTCTCTCATCACTCATAATCAAAGGTGCATTACTTACCTGACCAGTCACTGCATGAGTGCAGGACCCACTAGAAATCTGAATGACAAGATGAGAATTAATCAGCTAAAAATTTCCATCCACCACTCCTTCACTCCTCATGTTTCTTACTGAAAACAATCCATTCCTTAATAATGTAAATATGAAAAATAATGAAGTATAAAGAGACTATGATGAAATGTGCCTTGACTGCCAGAAAACCCCAAACAGAAACTTCACTAAAGAAATAAAGCAATTATTTTTTTTAAATAGCTATTCTTCCCACTAAACAAGAAAGAAATTTTAAAAGCCTATACTTCCAATAAAGTGCTTTTCTCTCCAAGGGAGCTGTGAGATTTATAATTATATAATCATGATTTTTTTTAAAGATACAATAATTAATTCTAAGTTAATAATGTTCAAACCCATTAATTTTAAAATGATGAATTTTATAGTGTTGTGTCTCATTCATAATGGCTACATATTTGCCAACTATTATTTTATACTCTAACACTGTAGTCATTGATATTTAAAGAGCCATGACTATATCATCAAATAAAGCACATATTTGCTCAATTATCTAGTAAGCTTGAGAGCACAATGACATTCAATCTTAAATCATTAAAGCAAAAGAACAATAAAGTGATTCTAGCTTTCAAATGTCTTTAAAGCTTGGGGTTAGGCATCTTCATGGGAAAAAACAAAGCCCCAATTTATTTATGGAAATATTGCCCCTGAAAAGGTCAAGGGTGAATCCCTGAGGAATCACTTGTTCAGCTAGTCTAATAAATTGTTTTCAACCTTTTACTTTTTTGTTCTGATCCACAAAGTTTTCGGTTCATAGGACAAAAAGGCACTAACAAGGATTGTCTCTATAGCTTTAACAGAATAGAGACAGATGACTGAATGGGCAGGAGAGGCATAATAAGCATTAGCCAGACTCCTTTGTTGGAGAAGGCAATGGCACCCTACTCCGGTACTCTTGCCTGGAAACTCCCATGGATGGAGGAGCCTGGTGGGCTGCAGTCCATGGGATCACTAGGAGTCAGACACGACTGAGCGACTTCACTTTGACTTTTCACTTTCATGCATTTGAGAAGGAAATGGCAGCCCACTCCAGTGTTCCTGCCTGGAGAATCCCAGGGACGGGGGAGCCTGGTGGACTGCCGGGGGTCGCGAAGAGCCAGAGACGACTGAAGCTACTTAGCAGCAGCAGCAGCAGACTTCTTTGTAAGCTGTTATAGTATCAAGAAATCTTAGGAGAGAAAGAGGTGCAGGTTTTTGCCAGCAAAAATCTCTGGTTTGCCTTAATAGAGGTGGTCTCACTTGCTCTTCTGACATTTTGACATTTGGATTTGCTCATACAACAGTATGATTGCCAGTTGTGTGAAAAATGCATTTGGAATAATTGTAGGGTGGAAAGCAGCTTCAGTATTTCAAGACTGCTAACAACCTAAGGTGGAAGTACTCAATTCTTTCATCTAAGAGATCGATATGCAAGATGCTGCTGTGTAGCTGTCATCTTTGATAAAACAGTGGCTAAATAATAACTTTTATTTTATGAAATTTGACCTCTATATTAAAACTTCTTCCCAATGTTACAGAAGAATTTTGAAGCATGTTGTGAATTCAATTATTCAGGAAGCGTTTGAGTGATTATTAATATTTTATAGATAAATAAAGGAGTTTAGATATAGAAAAGTTACATAACAAAAAGCAAAATATGTTCTAAAATTTTTCCTAATGTGAATTTAGAATATTCAGTCCTAACTTCTTTTACTTGAGAGCATTAGATTTATTCATAGCATCTGAACTATTAGGAATTACGATTAGGTTTAAGGGGATAGTGAAGTGAAGTGAAGTGAAGTGAATTCGCTCAGTTGTGTCCAACTCTTTGTGACCCCATGGACTGTAGCCTACCAGGCTCCTCCCTCCATGGGATTCTCCAGGCAAGAGTACTGGAGTGGGTTGCCATTGCCTTCTCCAGTTTAAGGGGATAAACCACTTTCAATACTATCCTTCACTTCTAGTAAGTAGAGAATACTACTTCTACTACTTCCCTAGTAGTTCAGATGGTAAAGAATCTGCCAGCAGTGCAGGAGACTCAGGTCCAATCCCTGGGTCGGGAAGATGCCCTGAAGAAGGGAACAGCAAACCACTCCAGTATTCTTGTCTGGAAAATTTCATGGACAGAGGAGCCTAGCGGCCTACAGTTCATGAGGTCTCAAAGAGTTGGACACAACTGAGTGACTAACACTTTCACTTCTAGTAATGTCCTTTAATCTATAATAATTATAGATAGAAGGGAGGACAAAAAGGAAAAGGTGCTGAAAGGTCCATTCAGCTTTGGAAGCCATTGACTGTGCAAGCAACATCTGTGTGAGTGAAGGCTGGCAGGTTCATAGGAGCGAAGCCACATGACAGGAGCAGGCTCAAGGCAGCAGAGTTCAGGATGGAGTCAAAAGATCTGAGCACCGTTGAATCATTGAAAATGATCCAGTACCCGGTGAGTCATTGAAAATGGTCCAGTACCCATTAAGAGCATCAGGAGAAGATGAAATATGATCCTCAAAGCTAAAATCATTTCTGTTAAGTGGAAAAAGACCTACTTTTTTGTAGAATGGAAAAAAATAATCTTTACCCTCCTACAGTTTTCTAAACAGGCCTAAAGAAGAAGTTTATATTTCTTATCACTTGGGACTTTGCAGCTTATCCTTGTTCTTAGAAATTCTGGTGTACAGTTTAGGGAAAGGAGGTCATCTTCCTCTTCACTCTAAGGTTGATGTTCTGAAAATATTTCTCGCCTTCACCCTAAGGTTGATATTTTAGGAATATTTCTCCTCAGTCCATGGGCAGAGCTAGTTCACGGTCAAAATCTTAATTGTTCTATACAAGCTTGGTAGAATGCCACAAAATAGCAGACCTTTCTATAGTATAATAAGAGGTTAAATGTCATGAGGCAACTGCTAAGAAATTTCTTTCCCTGCTACTAATTAATCAATCTCCTCCCCCCTTTTGAGCTACCAAAATCAAAAGTAATGACCTCAAACACTCTCTACTGAAAAACAAGGAGCTTCATTATTTTAAATTCAAAAAGGTACTATAACAAAGGAAATAATATATGAAAAAGCAAAGATAGGCATTGGTTTACAGTTGTGTCATGAAATTACAAAGGAGAAAACTGGCATTTTCTCTTCCCACCACTCCATCTCATAGTCAAGGTCTAGCTTCTGAGCTTTAGGGTGGAGTCGAGCTTTAGGGTGGAGTCAAGATGCTTTCTTGACATCTAAAAACCTAACTCTAGAAACTTCCATAATTTATTTGTTTGGATCAGTGTTTTAATTTTTATGGGATATAAAATATTTATTTATAGGTAAAATTTTATTTTACCTTCAACTCCCTGGGCCAGATTTTTACTATTCACTCCAAGCATGTATTACTATTTTGCTTGATGTTACCAAGAATGGAATTGTGAAGTTAGCTACTGGTTGGATCACAGGCAGTAGGGATTGGCTGCTGTCACCATGTGCAACATAAGCTGATGTCAGGGACCAACCAAAGTAGATAGACAAAATGACCAAATGTAGAATGGCTTAGTATGAGCAAAAAATCCTTTTTTGCTGAGACATTTACATTAAGAACCAGACCATTTATTTTCTGGTGGATATATCTCACTAGCCACTTAGAATCAGCAGGTGAGAAGCTGTTTCTGTAGATCCATGTATGGGCTAATTGTTTAGAGATCATCTAAAGCTGTGATTCAGTTCAGTCGCTCAGTCATGTCTGACTCTTTGTGACCCTATGAATCGCAGCATGCCAGGCCTCCCTGTCCATCACCAACTCCCGGAGTTCATTCAGACTCACGCCCATCGAGTCAGTGATGCCAACCAGCATTCTCATCCTCTGTCGTCCCTTTCTCCTCCTGCCCTCAACCCTCCCAGCATCAGAGTCTTTGCCAGTGAGTCAACTCTTCGCACGAGGTAGCCAAAGTACTGGAGTTTCAGCTTTAGCATCATTCCTTCCGAAGAAATCCCAGAAATTCTGAAGATCTTCAGAATGGACTGGTTGGATCTCCTTGCAGTCCAAGGGACTCTCAAGAGTCTTCTCCAACACCACTATTCAAAAGCATCAATTCTTTGGCGCTCAGCCTTCTTCACAGTCCAACTCTCACATGCATACATGACCACAGGAAAAACCATAGCCTTGACTAGACGGACCTTAGTTGGCAAAGTAATGTCTCTGCTTTTGAATGTGCTATCTAGGTTGGTCATAACTTTTCTTCCAAGGAGTAAGTGTCTTTTAATTTCATGGCTGCAGTCACCATCTGCAGTGATCTTGGAGCCCTGAAAAATAAAGTCTGACACTGTTTCCACTGTTTGCCCATCTATTTCCCATGAAGTGATGGGACTGGGTGCCATGATCTTTGTTTTCTGAATGTTGAGCTTTAAGCCAACTTTTTCACTCTCCTCTTTCACTTTCATCAAAGGCTTTTTAGTTCCTCTTCACTTTCTGCCATAAGGGTGGTGTCATCTGCATATCTGAGGTTATTGATATTTCTCCCAGCAATCTTGATTCCAGCTTGTGTTTCTTCCAGCCCAGCGTTTCTCATGATGCACTCTGCATAGAAGTTAAATAAGCAGGGTGACAGTATACAGCCTTGACGTATTCCTTTTCCTATTTGGAACCAGTCTGTTGTTCCATGTCCAGTTCTAACTGTTGCTTCCTGACCTGCATACAGATTTCTCAAGAGGCAGGTCAGGTGGTCTGGTATTCCCATCTCTCTCAATATTTTCCAGTTTATTAGAAGCTGTGATTACCAAATTTAAATGATTATCAGAATTCTAGTTGCTCAATCAGCTATAGTGTGAATTACCAATGTTTCACATGACATGTCCCTTTGATAATCTGGTCATAGATTAATTAATCTGGATAGACATAAAATGCACATAAAATATTATGTATATATATTTCAAATATTATATGGAGAAGGCAATGACAGCCCACTCCAGTATTCTTGCCTGGAAATCCCATGGATGGAGGAGCCTGATAGGCTTCAGTCCATGAGGTTGTGAAGAGTCAGACAGGACTGAACGACTTCACTTTCACTTTTCACCTTCATGCATTGGAGAAGAAAATGACAACCCACTCCAGTACTCTTGTCTGGAGAATCCCAGGGACAGAAGAGCCTGGTAGGCTGCTGTCTATGGGATCACACAGAGTTGGACATGACTGAAGCAACTTAGCAATAGCAGCAGCAAATATTATATGTATCAAACAACCCAATTAAAAGATAGAAATGGGTAAAGGATCTGAATAAACATTTTTCCAGAGGAATACAAATGGACAACAGGTGTATGAAAAAGTACTGGAATATGCTAAAATTTGATTTCACTTATGCACACACAAAATAGTTACTATGTTAGAAGATATGTTAATTAGATTGACTGTAACTGTAGTAACCATTTCACTCTGTGTATGTATATCAGATTGTCATGTTGTAAGATCCAAATACAGACAACTTTTATTTTAAAAAATTTAGAAAGGGCTCTCACTAGAAGCAATCACTTTACTTTTAGTTCTCTTCTTTCTCCTTTCACTATCTAAAGATCATAGTCCCTTGTTCTGAACATTGTATATGTCCTTTGACACAAAACATATAAGAAATTCCTAGCCCCAGCTACTATCAAGCTCTTTTGTTGTGCAAGGTCCTTACTTGACCTTCTTATAATTTATAATTAATCAGTTTATAACTCATATTTCTGACACATTATTCCTCATTTTGCTTGCCTGGGATTTAGAACCCTACTGTCATAGGCTATCCCTTGATAATTTGTTTGAATTTTTCAATCTAGCTCTTAGCTTTTAGTTTGAAGGAAATTCAAGATGTACTTACTAGATGAAGGAATGGAAAAAGGAAGCTTATCAAACAACACCTTCCTGTTATCTGTTTCCATTAGGTTTCCATGCACTTACGGCAAAACTCAAACTATGAGTGAGGATTTTAAATAGACTGGGAGAATATGAGCTTAGATTTTGCTACGTTTCAGCTGAACCTTGGAATTTGAAGATAATAGTGAAAATGAAGTCACTCAGTTGTGTCTGACTCTTTGCGACCCATGGACTGTAGCCCACCAAGCTCCTCTGTCCATGGGATTCTCCAGGCAAGAATACTGGAGTGGGTTGCCATTTCCTTCTCTTGAAGACAATAAAAGATCAATAAATTCTTAAGATAGCCTATAGCTTTTACATCTTCCTAATAGCATAATATCTAGCCTATCAATCAGATGATATGAGCAAATGAGTGTTACTTAATTTTCCTTTGTCATAATTTTCTAAAATACAATAAAAATTGAGAGTTTTTTTTTTTTAAATCATGCTGAAAATAACTTAAGTACTCTATAAAGTCTTTGTGCTTAAAAAGGAAAAAAATCTTATTAGGGTTTAGGTCAGAAGCTAAAGAACACTTGAAGAGAAATTAGAACAAAATATTTTTTCTTCCTCTTTAAACAAAATAATTGTTAAGCATACGACACACACAGAGATACACAAACTCACCCTTTCTTTCATAATAAGACAAACCTGGAGATTCTTCCACATGACCACTCTTCCACTTAACATCCACACTCTAGGCCCACCCTTTTCCAGTGGTTTCCACATACCATAGAACTTTCATACCACTATAGACCAATAGCCAGAATCCTCATTAGTAGAGCTCTGACACCGGCTAGAACTCTCTGGGCTTATAAAAGTGGTGTGTGGAAACTTTTGAAATGGTGTGTCCCAGTATGGTGTGTGCATGCTCAGTCATTCTGACAATTTTTGCAACCTATGGACTGCAGCCTGCCAGGCTCGTCTGTCCATGGGATTTTCCTGGCAAGAATACTGAAATGGGTTGCCATTTCCTCTTCCAGGGGATCTTCCCAACCTAGGGATCGAATCTGCCTCTCCTTTGTCTCCTGCATCGAAGTTGGGTATATCTGTTTTTATATCCTATAACCCAAAGCCATCAGATAAATGGATCCAGTTTAACTGTTATTATTTTCTATCATCATCACCTGCTTCCTCACCCATGTTCCTATTTGCTCCCTCAATGTCCTTTTTGCTTTTTATTAAGCTTCTGCTCCTTGTACATGGATTATTTTTGGCTTTCCTTCATCCAACTCTTTTCTTTCTTGACTGCACATTAAATGAAAACAAAATAAATGCAAATAGTATGTTATCATGTTACCTCATTTAACAAAATAGTACAAGGCAACAAAAGATATCCACTGGCACAAAGATGATTTTATAAATTTCTTTCAAACATGAAGTTCTGGGAATTGTATCTGGATTAAAGTCCAGAAGCATTGTCTACACCTTAGATAAAAGCTACATATTCTTTTAAATAAATGAGTTTTGGGGATGTTGTACAGGAACATGCTTTTACTTTTGAAATAAAATATTTCCCTCTCTAAAACACCTTCTTCTTAATGTCTTAGTTTCATTTTTAAAGAACATCCTTCTCCCAACTGCCCAGGATTAAAATTATAGACTCAGATTTGACTGCTAGCCCTTACCCCTTAATACATTGTCAAGTCTAATCAGGTCTACCTATATACTTTTCTGTATTTCCTCCTCCCTATTTGTACTACCCTATTTCAGATCCCCAAGATCTACAGAATAATGTGTAAAAATCTAACTGACATATAGTATTCTTGTTCTTCCAGTCTTGCCTTTCCAATCTTATTTAGGGAGCAAATTTCTTTCATCTGAGCTTTGGCTTTTGCTTCTGCCTGAATACCCATCTTTGTCTTTTCCATTTGTCTAGCCCTCATTCATCCCTCAGATGACAGTATACAAATGCCTCTATGGCATCCCACTCCAATACTCTTGCCTGGAAAATCCCATGGACGGAGGGGCCTGGTAGGCTGCAGTCCATGGGGTCACTAAGAGTCGGACACGACTGAGTGACTTCACTTTCACTCTTCACTTTCATGCATTGGAGAAGGACATGGCAACCCACTCCAGTGTTCTTGCCTGGAGAATCCCAGGGATGGCGGAGCCTGGTGGGCTGCCATCTATGGGGTCACACAGAGTCGGACATGGCTGAAGCAACTCAGCAGCTGTAGCAGCCCTCATTCATCCCTCAGATGACAGTATACAAATGCGTCTATGCTGGAAAACCTTCTTTGATTTACACAAATGAAATGACAGTCATCACTCCCTCTTCTGAATTCCTACATACTTAACTCAGTTCTCTGTCATTCTCTATTTCTCATTCTCTATCCCCTCTTCACCTATTATCTGTTTTGTTTTGTTTTGTTTTTCCAGTAGATTATAACACCCTTGAAGGCAGAAACAATGATCAATTTGACTTCAATTTTTTCATCATCTTCTGGAACATAGATATTCAGTACATTTAGGTTAAAAAGTATATAACATTTTAGTGCTAACACTTTAATGGATAAACTGATTACTGATTCTAAGTAAAGATAAATCCACATGGGCAGGGAATTAATAACATATTCAGATAATGGAATTTTACCCTAGTTTACGTTATTGTCACTTACCTAGTCACCTTTGTCACCGATGCCCAGTTCTACTCTTAATGGGTCAGAAAGATGTAAAATCCCTCTTTTGAAAAGGGATGTTAAAAGGGGTTGGGAGTGACATGAGATTTAAATAGGGTAAAATAATTACCAAAATGGCTTATTTCTTGTTTCAAAAGTCTAGTCAATATGATAGTGTCATTAATGCGTTAAGTTAACCTGAAACTTCTTTTTCAAGTGCAAAGTTATTCACTGTAGACCTCCAAAATCATCATTCGAGTAGTCTGTTCACACACCTGGTTCATACCTGATACAACTTTCTTACTCCCTCAGAAATGCCCCACCAACCTAGTAGTGAATTAATAAACCAAAAGTTAGTTTCTTATAACAGATTTTTGCGTTCATTTGCAAGTTCACTGAAAACTGAAAAATCAATTACAGAAAAAGTATTTAAACCAAAATTGAGAGGAAAGGGAAGAATATAAGATGGTACACTTTTGATTAAATATAACATAAAAGCAGGAGAGATTTTTTAAAATAAATTCTCCTCACTTGGCAAGAGCTGTTCCTCTGGTAGCACTGCATTCTCAACCAGAGAACTGCCAGTGGCTATTGGAAGAAGAAAAATAGGAAAAGGAGTTTTTAACAAGAAAAAAATAATATTTGTCAAAGACAGTTTATTAAAGAATATCATTTCCAGATGACTCCCTGGTACAGAGTAATAAAAATGATTTTAAAAATTAAATAGAAGCCTTGCAGATAAACATAAGACTTTTCTGTGAAGCCAGACTATCCATAACCAGAGTTCACCTTCAGTCAAGGATATGAGCTAGAGGAAAATAAAAACCATTGAGAGAACATCAAAGCCCAGGGGTAAACACTGAAAGTTTTACTGGAAGTTTGTTTACTGTATTAATGAATCAGTAATAATCTCTGAGTCTTGCTTATATACATACACTTCTGTGTTGGCAATCTGCACCAGAACTTTCAAGTCAGAGAAAACAAGAAACTTTTAAAATACTTTTATTTTCTTGAAACCCAAACAGTCACAAAGAGACAAGAATGAAAAAAGAGACTATAAAGTCTAGCAGGAACCCAAACGCTTTTTTGCAAAATGCATAATGGTTTTCTTGCAAAAGAGAGAAACAAGGAAGTGCAAAGTAATAAGTTAACATCTGCTGCAAGAATTGAGAGAACTTAAGGTCAAATAAACCTAACCCATGTAGATGGACAAAACTGTGCCCTAACCCTCCTGTTCATGTGTTGAAGCCCTAACCCCCTACATGACTGTATTTGGAGATAAGGTCTGTGATGACGTGATACAGAATAAACGAGGTCTTTAAATGTGGGGCCCTTATCCAATAGGATTGGTGGCCTTATAAAAAGATATTCTCCCTCTCTCTCTCCTGATTCCCACTCACTTTCTCCCTCCCTGCCTTCCTCTTTCTCTTCCACTATGTGAAGACACCAGGAGAAGGTGGCCATCTACAAGTCAGAAAGAGAGTTCTCACTAAATTGGCTGGTACCCTGATATCAGACATCCTAGCCTTCAGATCAATGAGAAATCCATTTCCATTGTTTATTCCATAGAGTCAATTGTGCTTTACTATGGCATTCTGACCTGACCAATGCATCTGGATAAATTGCTAAATAGCTTCTAACCTTAAGAAGGGAGAAATGAGAGATTCTTCCATCCATTTTTCAATAAATAAACCTTTGTAAAACCTATATATTAGTCACCCTGCTAGGTGCTAGGGTTTCAATAATAGACCAAAAAACTAGGTACTCTATCTTTGGAAATCCAGAGCCTATTTGGAGAAAAAGATATTATTTTAAAAATCACAAAAAGATATACTAACCAATGATGATATATCCTTTGAAGAAAACCTGAGAGGAGCTATGGGCAGGGGAAGCAGTGGGTCCTAATCCAGTCTGAGTGGCCAGAGATGGGTTCTCTAAAGAAGTGACATTTGAGCCAAGGGGAAAACAATATGAGTTGATGTGGCTGAAGAAAGACAGAAAGGCCAGGGTTGGCTGGAGCAAAGGGAGAGCTGGCTGAGCTGAGGAAATGGCCCATGCTAAGACTCAGAGGGAGCAAGCAATGTACTTGAGGCAATTCTCTCATTATTCATCTTCTTGGATTTTGCAATGGAGTATCGTGAATCAATACTTACAAGCCTTAAAAATAGCTTTACAAATAGCTGAGAAAAGAAAAAGACAGGAAAGGCAAAGGAGAAAAGGAAAGATATCCATTTGAATGCAGAGTTCCAAAGAATAGCAAGGAGAGATAAGAAAGCTTTCCTCAGTGACCAGTGCAAAGAAATAGAGGAAAACAATAGAATGGGAAAGTCTAGAGATCTCTTCAACATAATTGGAGATATCAAGGGAACATTTCATGCAAAGATGGGCACAATAAAGGACAGAATTGGTATGGACCTAACAGAAGCAGAAGATATTAAGAAGAGGTGGCAAGAATACACAGAAGAACTATACAAAAATCTTGATGACCCAGATAACCGCAATGGTGTGATCACTCACCTAGAGCCAGACATTGTGGAATGCAAAGTCAAGTGGGCTTTAGGAAGCATTACTAAGAACAAAGTTACCGGAGGTGATGGAACTCCAGTTGAGCTATTTCAAATCCTAAAAGATGATGCTGAGAAAGTGCTACACTCAATATGCCAGGAAATTTGGAAAATTCAGCAGTGGCCACAGGACTGGAAAATGTTGGTTTTCATTCCAATCCCAAAGAAAGGCAATGCCAAAGAATGCTCTAACTACCACACATTTGCATTCATCTCACATGCTAGTAAAGTAATGCTCAAAATTATCCAAGCCAGGCTTCAACAGTACGTGAACCATGAACTTCCAGATGTTCAAGCTGGATTTAGAAAAGGCAGAGGAACCATACATCAGATTGCCAACATCCACTGGATCATCAAAAAGCAGGAGAGTTCCAGACAAACATCTACTTCTGCTTTATTGACTATGCCAAAGCCTTTGACTGTATGGATCACAGAAAACTGTGGAAAATTCTGAAAGAGATGGGACTACCAGATCACTTTACCTGCCTCCTGAGAAATCTATATGCAAGTCAAGAAGCAACAGTTGAACTGAATATGGAACAATAAACTGATTCCAAAACAGGAAAAGAGTACATCAAGGCTATATATTGTCATCCTGTTTATTTAACTTCTATGCAGATTACATCATGAGAGATTCTGAGCTGGATGAAGCACACAAGCTGGAATCAAGATTACTGGGAGAAAAATCAATAACCTCAGATATGCAGCTGACACAACCCTTATGGCAGAAAGCAAAGAAGAACTAAAGAGCCTCTTGATGAAAGTGAAAGAGGAGAGTGAAAAGGCTGGCTTAAATCTCAACATTCAGAAAATTACAATCATGGCATCTAGCCCCATCACTTCATGGCAAATAGATGGGAAACAATCGAAACACTGATACCCTTTATTATTTGGGGCTCCAAAATCACTGCAGATGGTGACTGCAGCCATGAAATTAAGAGACACTTACTCCTGGAAAGAAAAGCTATGACCAACCTAGACAGTGTATTAAAAAGCAGAGACATTACTTTGCCAACAAAGGTCCATTTAGTCAAAGCTATGGTTTTTCCAGTAGTCATGTATGGATGTGAGAGTTGGACTATAAAGAAAGCTGAGTGCTGTAGAATTGATGCTTTTGAACTGTGGTGTTGGAGAAGACTCTTGAGAGTCCCTTGGACTGCAAGGAGATTCAACCAGTGCATCCTAAAGCAAATCAGTCCTGAATGAGTATTTATCAAAAGGACTGATGCTGAAGCTGAAACTCTAATACTTTGGCCATCTGATGCGAAGAGCTGACTCATTTGAAAAGACCCTGATGCTGGGAAAGATTGAAGGCAGAAGGAGAAGGTGAGGACAGAGGATGAGCTGGTTGGATGACATCACTGACTCGATGGACATGAGTTTGAGCAGGCTCCAGGAGTTGTGATGGACAAGGAAGCCTGGCGTGCTGCCACCATTCAGTCATAAAGAGTCGCACGTGACTGAGCGACTGAACTGAACTGAAATGTGAATCAAAGCATGTGAAATAGCTTCTGATAAAGTAAAAGTACTTCCTGTTTCAGGAAAAAAAAGTTCCTTCTCTTCATGGGGAGGGAAATAAAAATGACCTTAAGTTCATCAATGATATCCTGTGGACTGAAGGACAGCGTGACCTATGAGACAGTCAGTCGCAACCGCAAAGGAGCCAAGAGGAGAAAAAAGCAAAACGGATTCCATCAAGTTTCATTGCTCTGAGCTTCTTAACCAAAGTTGCCTGTGTTGTTGCCATGGGAACAGATCTTAGGAGGAGAAATCAATGAGTGAAAAATAATAATAAACTTGACTTGCCCCGCTGTCTGACCTATCTAGAACATGACTCAGTATTGCTGACAGAGGTGAGAGAAGAAATGAAGAGTCCTACCCAGAGAGGAATCTGCTTGGCCCGATGCTAGTAGGCCAGGCTATACGATTCAGTGTAACTACCAGGTTAATAAATGAATCCTTGGAGCATTTTCCTCTCAGGGGCCAGTTGGCTGTGATTACGGGGAGTGGGGTGAAATCATGCAATGGTTTCTGTGGTGGATGAGGGATATTTAACAAGGAAGAGGTGTCTGAGAAAGCAGTGATCCAAATCTAGTACAGGTTTACACAGACAGATGTGTGATCTTAGAGACCTTTCTATTCTGCCAAATAAAGATGAGAAATATAGCTCCAAACCATCATTCATTTATCTTGAGGTTTTATTTGTCTATTCAAGTCCAGATATATCAGTTAAGGATAACACTGAAATCGGATCAGTCCTTTAAACATTATGTAAGATAGTTTCTTAGGTTCTTTGCTAAGATTTTGATGGGAGTAGGATAATTTACAAGGCACATGGCTAATGAGGTTTTCAGGCATAAAGTAAAAGTAGGCTGAGGAAATGTAGATTGCCTTCATGTACTCAGTAATTTTGAATAGAGACAGGCCTGATTCTACCCCCCAGTATCCTCAGCTTCATCTTCTCCCATCCCTGACCCTCCTGATGTATTCTTTAAAATCATTTACAAAGAAGTTTCTGTAGCAGATGCTTTGTTCATAGACCTACTTTAGATCAATTAGTTTACTTTTTTTGAGATCAGAACTATAGTTCTTTTTTTAAAAGTCAAAACAGTCCTTATTGAAGTCTCTAGTGCCTCTGAATCTGAAGCATCCAAAGAAACAAGTGGTCTGGGGGACACATGAAGTTTCCACAGTTTTATTTGTAGTTTATTTATTAAGAGCAAAAAACAGAAGTAAAATAGGGCCCTGTCTGAAAATGGACACCCAAGAATGCCAAGAGACTAAGAGCATGTTCAATAATGCAGAGTAGCAGCCGTGCATGGCAAATCCATTCCACGGCCCACTCGTTTCTGTCTGCAGTTAACAGATTGAAAAAAATGAATGTTGTCTCAACCCAGTGACCAAAAGATATTCACAAAGTCCCCTGGATTAGCATCAGTGTATTTAGTACTTGAAAAATAGACCACTAAGCTAAAGAAAATCAGCAAATGGAATGACATGGCAAACACGGATAGAAAGTGAGAATTTAATATATTTTGGGCCTGATTGCTTATTAACACTAAAATAATTTATTTCTTGTGAAAAGTCCTTGGCAGCCTACTAATAAGGATTAAGGAGAATCACCTGATCATTTCTATTAGATCAGCCCAGATGCCACTGCATTTGATACAGCTCTGATTCCCCTTGCCCTCCCTTCTCTCAGGCAGGAAAAAAAAATGTGTAAATTAAAATCAAGCAGGCAACTAAGATTTCCTTGCCATATGGGTTGCTGAGCTTCTCCTATTATCCACTTAGAATATTATGAGTTTCATCCGTTAAAAGTGATATTTCATTAAAGCCCAGCTGATTCTTGTCATACTAGCTCTATCTGCGTCCTTTAGAAAAATCACTCTGAGCCTCTGACCTTCAGGGTTTTTACCTGAAAAATGTGGTAGATAATGTCTAAATGTCCGTGAGCTCTCTAATTATGTAAAGGAAACATATTTCAATCATAATCAAATACTGTGGTAAGTGGCAGGTAATATTTACAGAGTTATTAGTGGATGTACTGCAAAAACCTTGTGAAAGGGTCATCTTGTTGTTGTTCAGAGGTCAGTTGCGTCCAACTCTTTGCTAACCCCAAGGACTTCAGCACATCAGACTTCCCTGTCCTTCCCTATCTCCTAAAGTTTACTCAAACTCATGTCCATTGAGTCAGTGATGCCATACAACCATCTCATCCTCTGCCACTCTCTGCTCCTTTTGCCTTGTCATCCTTATTTGACAGATGAGGACAGTGAGGTTCAGAGATATCAAGTTACTTATCCACAGTTGCACAGCTGGTCAGAGGAATAATCAGAACACAATTTACTTTTATCTATTTCCACAGTCTACATTCCTAAAGAATAGGGAGATGCTTAATGGAATTAGAGCTATACTATAAAGCCTAAATTTGGATTTAGGCATGCAGAGATGGTTAAAGGAACAGTTTCTCAGAGGTTAAACCATCTGCCGGCAATGTGGGAGACCTGGGTTCGATCCCTGGGTCAGGAAGATCCCCTGGAGAAGGAAATGGCAACCCACTCCGATATTCTTGCCTGGAGAATCCCATGGAAGGAGGAGCCTGGTGGGCTACAGTCCACAGGGTCACAAAGAGTCGGACACGACTGAGCGACTTCACTTTCACTTTCTTTCAGATGGTTAAAGGAACAGTTTCTAGTATTTCATCAACTTAACATAGTTTAAAGTCAATTGGCTTTGGAAATAAGAATTCAATTCTGCATTCAAGTTTCAGTTTTACAACAATGCTTTCCAGGAAAGGTAAAAGACAAAAGAAAGAAAAATGTATTTCTTCTGCTTTCACAAACCAACTAAATTGGGATATAAGAAACTAATGTACCAGGCATTGGATGAAGCATGGAAGTTTCTACAAAAGATAATATTCAAACTGCTAATTTCTAGAGTTTAAACTTTAGAATTAAACATCATCCACTCACTTGCATTTGGGTCATAGAAAAGTAGGAGATGGTAGATAGACTGTGTTAAGAGTTTAGTTTGTGGTTACTCAAGCTTTTTCCATGTACTGTATGATTCTTGCTATCAGAATCTACTCTGGGCCAAACTTTTAATTTTTTTTTTTAATATTCACCAGCATAGTGTCTCAAATGTTTTATTTATGTTGGCTTAGTTTTCTTTTTGTTGTTGTTTAAACAACAGTAAGCATTCACCTGTACTAACCCTAAACAAGACAGTATTGGAAATTAATTTCTAAGAATCATATATTGAATTACTCTATGAATACCATTAACATTTGTAGTAATCTTTTTTTTCATACCTTTGACTTCTCTAATTCTGAAAACACAAAGAGAAAGAAAAAAAAAAAAAGAGTGAGGTAGCAAGTGTGGACATTTCCTTTATTTCTTCTCCAGAAAAAGACTTTCCAGGAGAGAAAAAGATTTACCCAATATAAATAGAATTACAGTTCACATGCCACCCTTTCCCTTCAAAGAGAGGAATAGGGCTTTATGGCTAGTAAGCAACATGAAAACAATGAAATTCCCTTTATATTTCCTTTTTAAATAAATTAATTTGGACAACAAAAGATTTCATAGTAACCAGTTTAAGAGAAGACACATAAATCTTATTCTATAACTGTGAATGTTCCAGTTCTGACTAAGACAAAATAAACATGTGCCCACCCTGTCCTTCCCAGTGAATGCAACTATCTGTGGACTCTAAAATGCAAACAAGGAAGAAACATTGAGGAAGGAATTGAGAATACAAAGTACAGATAATCTGGCAGTGAATTTGTATTTCTCTTTTCCTCCTATATTTCCCAGCCTATATCCAAAGGCAGTACACATCCCAGAACCATGCAGAGTGAAGACAGAAGGACCTCCAAGCTAATCCTTTCTCCTCTGGTCTATGGGGATGGGAAGTCTGCAAAGAGCAAAGGAAATCCTCTGTTATTTTTTCCCCTTTTCTCTTCATCTCTTATTATGGGACATATATAGCAGTGTAGGGACACTAAATCTCCAGTGTTCTAGCCTAAGGATCAAGAAGGAAGAGGAAACCTTGGACCTGGAATATGTTCTCAAAGGAGCAAAGGAGAGGAGGGATAGCATAAAATTGTGTATGTACTCATGGGCTCACCTGTAGCCCATGTGTGCATGGATCTGACCTTAAACAAGTATATTGAAGCCTCTGAGAAAAACCTACAGAGTAGATTACAACCTAGGTCTAAGAGTGGCCCCCAGGCTGCAAACATTTGGGGAAAGACACAAATAGCACTGTAAAGGCTTTGAAAATGACTAACATTAAAGCCAAAGTCCACAAAATGAAGTTTGAAACTTATGGTGAAAACCTATTAATAACTAGGCTAACTACTTACTATAAAAATAACAACTATATTTTCCACAGGCTTTAAACAAGATCTGTATCTTATAACATAATATTCAAAATATTTAGTATACAATCAAAAAGTAATCAAGGTACAAAGAACCAGTGAAGTCTGACAAACTCTCAAGAGAAAAGACAATTGACAGAAGCCAGCCCCAAATCTGCCATGATGTTAGACTTAAGAGATGAAGACTTTAAAACATCTCTCCTAATCTTCCTATGAAAACTAAGGGCAAACACTTCTGAAACAACTGGAAAGGCAGAAAGTCTCTAGAGAGATAAGAGATATATTTTTAAAATAATCATTTTAGAACTGAAAGCTACATAACTGAAAAACAATAAACAAAATAAAAATATTCACTGGATAGGTTCAAGGATAAAACTTATGAGTCAGTAATCTTGAGCATAGGTCAATAAAAATGATCAACAGAGGGAAAAAGTTGAAAAACAAAAGATGAATTGCACCTCCAGTACCTGTCGGATAATATAACAAAGTTCAAAATTTGGTGTCCTATAGGTGCCAGAAAGGCAGGAAAGAGAGTGTGGTGTAAAAAAAAATTGAAGAAATAACAGTGGAAATCATCCTGAATTGGTAAAATGTATAAATTTAAAAATTTGAGAACCTCAGAAAAATCCAACCAGAAAATACTCAAAGAACTACAGACCCAGATATTCTGTAATCAAACTGAAAACCAAAGCTAAAATAATCCTTGGAAACAGGCAAAAAAATGACACAGTGTATATATAGGTGAGGGCTTCCCAGGTGGTGCTAGTGATAAAAACACGACTGCCAAAACAGATATAAGAGACCTGGGTTCAGTCCCTGGGTTAGGAAGATCCCCGAGAGGAGGGCATGGCAACCTACTCCAGTATTCTCACCTAGAATCCCATGGACTGAAGAGCCTGGCAGGCTATAGTCCATGGGGTCACTAAGAGTAGGGCAGGACTGAAGCTACTTAGCACACAGGCACACATATAGGAGAACAAGTATTTGAATTATTACTGATTTCTCAGAGGCAACTATAGAGACCAGAAGGTAATGGAACATTTATAAAGAGCTACAATAAAAGAATGAGCAACACAAAATAATATATTTAGTTTAAGCATTCCTTAGAATTGAAGACAAAATGAAAGCATCCTTATCTTCAGATGAAGGAAAACTAAAAAATTTTTTCACCAGCATATCTAATAAGAAAGAAATGCTAAAGCAAGTTCTTCCTAAAAAGGAAATGATATCAAAAGAAAACTTGGAACTGTTATAATGTAGGATATGCCGGAAAAACAACAGAAATGCTAAATATCTGGGTGGATATAGCAGACTATCCATCTCTGTCTTAAATTCTTTAAAACATACACATCAACAGAAAACAAAAATTGTGTCATTGTGTGTCAGAATGTGTGTGAATTACGTATGTGTAATTCATTACAACTAGAACTTAAAAGAGTAAAGAGCTTATCTGGTTTTGAGTTACCTACACAGTGGAGTGGGTTGCCATTTCCTGCTGCAGGGGATCTTTCCAACCCAGGAATCAAACCCAGGCCTCCCGCATTGCAGGCAGACTCTTTACCATTTACATTACATTCCACTAGAGGTGGTAGATTATTAACTCTAATTAAATTCTGAAATGTTAAATACATATTGTAATCTATAGAGCAGCTGCCCTTAAAATAACACAAAGATAATGCCCCCCAAAATTCCTACAAATAAACACTACACCAAACAATGTTATTTTTATGGCATAGTTTGGAGAAGGCAGTGGCACCCCACTCCAGTACTCTTGCCTGGAAAATCCCATGGATGAGGAGCCTGGAAGGCTACACAGTCCATGAGGTCGCTAAGGGTCAGACACGACTGAGTGACTTCACTTTCACTTTTCACTTTCAGGCATTGGAGAAGGAAATGGCAACCCACTCCAGTGTTCCTGCCTGGAGAATCCCAGGAACGGGGGAGCCTGGTGGGCTGCCGTCTATGGGGTCGCACAGAGTCGGACATGACTGAAGTGATTTAGCAGCAGCAGCAACTGTAATTTAAAAGTAAATAAGCACACACACATGCAAAGACTTTTGTGCTCCACAGGAATTTTAGGCTGAGGATAAGTTCTATATCTTGAATATGATGGTAGTTATATTGATAATTATGCAAAACTCATTGAACTGTACTCTTAAATGGATGCATTTTATTACATACTAATTATACTTCAATAAAATTGATTTTAGAAATAAAAGCAAAAGAGTACATACCAAGAAGAAGATAGTGTGGCTCTAAACAGCACTTATTAATTTCAACCACATGAAAAATAATACCTAAAATTACCATTTGTGAATAATTAGTTACTCAAATTTGGGGCACAATTTCAGCTATAACTATGTTATAGATTTTAGAAAATAAACATAATAAATTGTTTTCTATACTTAGTAGAAGCTCCAAAAGTGTACTTTATCTTTCTTGAACATGATTTCTTCCAGTTAGGAATCTCAGGTACATTCAGAAGTGTTTGAGTGTCTTCGCTATTCAGTCACTCAGTTGTGTCCGACTTTGAGACGTTATGGATTGCAGCATGCCAGGCTTCCCTGCCCTTTACTATCTCCCTGATCAGGTCCACTCATCCGTCCATCCTTCTCAACCTTTGTCACCCCCTTCTCCTTCTGCCTTCAATCTTTCCCAGAATCAAGGTCTTTTCCAATGAGTTGGCTCTTTGCATCAGGTGGCCAAAGTGTTGGAGTTTCAGCTTTAGCATCAGTCCTTTCAGTGAATATTCAGTCCTTCCAACTGAATATTGATATCCTTTAAGATTGACTGGTTTGATCTCCTTGCTGTCCAAGGCCACTCAAGAGTCTTCTCTAGCACCACAGTTTGAAGTATCAATTCTTCAGCACTCAGCTTTCTTTATGGTCCACCTCTCATATCTGTACATGACTACTGGAAAACCCATAGCTTTGACGATACCAACCTTTGTTGGCAAAATGATATCTCTGCTCTTTAATATGCTGTCTAAGTTGATCATTGGAGAAGGAAATGGCAACTCATTCCAATATTCTTGCCTGGAGAATCCCATGGACAGAGGAGCCTGACAGGCTACAGTCCATGGGGTCGCAAAGAGTCGGCCGCGACTAAGTGACTTTCACTCACTCACTCGAAGTTGGTCATAGCTTTTCTTCCAAGAAGCAGTTCGGTTCACTTCAGTTCAGTCGCTCAGTTGTGTCTGACTCTTTGCAACCCCATGAGCTGCAGCACACCAGGCCTCCCTGTCCATCACCAACTCCCGGAGTTCACTCAGACTCACATCCAGCAAGTCAGTGATACCATCTCACCCTCTGTTGTCCCCTTCTCCTCCTGCCCTCTATCCCTCCCAGCATCAGAGTCTTTTCCAATGAGTCAACTCTTCACATAAGGTGGCCAAAGTACTAGACTTTCAGCTTTAGCATCGTTCCTTCCAAAGAACACCCAGGACTGATCTTTAGAATGGACTGGTTGGATCTCCTTGCAGTCCAAGGGACTCTCAAGAGTCTTCTCCAACACCATAGTTCAAAAGCATCAATTCTTCGGCGCTTAGCTTTCTTCACAGTCCAACTCTCACATCCATACATGACCACAGGAATAAACCATAGATGGACTAGATGGACCTTTGTTGGCAAAGTAATGTCTCTGCTTTTGAATATGCTATCTATGTTGGTCATAACTTTCCTTCCAAGGAGTAAGTGTCTTTTAATTTCATGGCTGGAGTCACCATCCATATTGATTTTGGAGCCCAGGAAAAGTTTGCCACTGTTTCCATTGTTTCCCCATCTATTTTCCATGAAATGATGGGACTGGATGCTGTGATCTTCATTTTTTGAACGAATTTTAACCAGCTTTTTCACTCTTCTCTTTCACCATCAAGAGGCTCTTTAGTTCCTCTTCTCTTTCTGGCATAATGGTGGTGTCATCTGCATATCTAAGGTTATTGATATTTCTCCAGGTAATCTAGATTCCAGCTTCATCCACCCTGGCATTTCCCATGATTTACTCTGCATATGAGTAGAATAAGCAGGGTGACAACATACTGCCTTGATGTACTCGTTTCCCAATTTGGAACCAATCTGTTCTTTCATGTCTGGTTCTAACTGTTGCTTCTTGACCTGCATAAAGGTTTCTCAGGAGGTCAGTAAGGCAGTCTGGTATTGCCATCTCAAATTTTCCACAGTTTGTTGTGTGATCCACATAGTCAAAGGCTTTAGCATATAGTCAATTAAGCAGAAATAGATGTTTTTCTGAAATTCCCTTGATTTTTCTATGATCAACCAGTGGATATTGGCAATTTAATCTCTGGTTTCTCTGCTTTCCTAAATCCAGTTTGTATATCTGAAAATCCTCTATTCATGTACTGCTGAAGCCTAGCTTGAAGGATTTTGAGCATTACTTTGTTAGCATGTGAAACGAGTGCAGTTTGTAATAGTTTGAACATCCTTTAGTATTGCCCCTCTTTGGGAATGGGATGAAAACTGAACTTTTCCAGTCTTGTGGCCACTGCTGAGTTTTCCAAATGTGCTGGCATGTTGAGTGCAGCACTTTCACAGCATCATCTTTTAGGATTTGAAATAGCTCAACTGGAATTCCATCACCTCCACTAGCTTTGATGTCTGGTTCTAGGTGAGTGATCACATTATTGTGATGTTTGAGTGTCTATGAGCTGCAAAACACAATATTTTGAATGATCTGCAAAGTATTAAAATTGGTGTTTTTTTTTCTTTTTTCTTGTTTTGTTGTTGTTGTTGTTTTAATTTATTTAATTGGAGGCTAATTACTTTACAATATTGTAGTGATTTTTGCCATACATTGACATGTAAACCCATGGCTGATTCTTGTCAATGTATGGTAAAATTGGCACTAAAAAGCCTACAGTTAACTTGAGATTCATGCCATATGCACATTGGACATAAAAATAACAAATATTAAATAACAAACTGAGTGGTATAAGCAGTAAGTATATAATAGTGTTATTTAGGAAGGAAAATTCAACAGTCAATAAAGAGTTTAGAATGGATGAACCAGAAAGGCTCCACAGAGATATGTGTATACAGGTCCTGTGCCAATGACTACATCAGGTGTTTTCAGGCTCTGGGAACAACCCTGACTGAGTGAACATACAAAGTTTCCAAAAATGAAAAAAGAGGAAAGGTATATCACTTTGAGTTTATCAAAGGGAATCAAAATAATGACATTCAATCTAGCCAAAGCATATCCATGTGCTTAGAAATTGAAACATACATCCCATTAACTAAAGGTGATAACAACAAAAAATAAAAGTGTTTTTCATTGGATTTTATTCTATTACTTACTTTAGTACCTCAGCGACTAAAAAGAAGAAAAATATTTTTTTAATCATATTTCCTGGAAAAACAAATAAAAAACCTCTTTTCTACTGCTACAATGCATAATGCAAGGGATGGAGATTACTTCAGCTTTATTTTACTCTCATACACTACAAAACAATTTCACAATATTAGAAAATGAATAATTTATTTAATGTAAATATACACAGCTCTTCTTAGAGTGATGCTGACACTTTCACTTATTTTAAGGGAAAAGGTTTGTAAAATAAATCTTCATGGATATCTGTAGACCATAGAGTTTTTATTGCTTTTTTTTTTAACTGACATAATCTCTTCACCCATCAGCTTACTTTAAAAAATAACATATTATAATATAATATTCCTTGTAAAATTTTTTAAAACAGTTTAATAAGAATAAAGGGTAAATTTTGTTAAGAATTTGAGGCAGGACATCGTTCCCGCCACAAAATAGAATCCTTCTTTACCACTTAGTTTCTAAACATATTGAGAAATAAAGCAGAGTAACTTTTTGAGGCCAAAATACTACTTCTTTTACTTTAACGCTAAGTTAAATGCCTTGCTTAGTTCTAAGAATGAAACTGACTCCTAACACCAAATTCCCAAATTAGACATCCATCCAGCGTCGGTCATGGTCAGAGGGCAGAGAAACTGCCTATGAGAAAAACGACTTGTACTTCTAAGGGTAGCTTACTTCAGTGAATTCTAAGAGACATCACTAGCTATTAAAGAAATGCAAATCAAAACTACAATGAGGGATCACCTCGCAACAGTCAGAATGGTCATCATCAAAAAATCAAAGAGCAATAAATGCTGGAGAGGATGTGGAGAAAAGGGAACCCTTCTGAACTGTTGGTGGGAATGTGAATTGATACAGCCACTCTGGAGGACAGTGTGGGGATTCCGTAAAAAACTAGCAATAAAACCAACATTGTTGTTTAATTGCTAAGCTGTGTCTGACTCTTACAACCCCATTGACTGCAGCACGCCAGGCTCCTCAGTCTTTCACTATATCCCTGGAGTGAGTGAAGTCACTCAGTCATGTCCGACTCTTTGCGACCCCATGGACTGTAGCCTACCAGATTCCTCCATCCATGGGATTTTCCAGGCAAGAATACTGGAGAGGGTTGCCATTGCCTTCTCCAGGAGATCTTCCCGACCCAGGGATTGCACCTCGGTCTCCCACACTGTAGGCAGATGCTTTACCATCTGAGCCACCAGGGAAGTCCTGGAGTTTGCTAAATTTCATGCATGCTTGGTTCGCTCAGTTGGGTCCGACTCTTTGTGACCCTTTGTACTTTAGCTGGCCAGGCTCCTCTGCCCGTGGGATTTTTCAGGCCAGAATATTGAAATGACTTGCCATTTCCTCCTCCAGGTTACCTTCCTGACCCAGGGATTGAATTCATGTCTCCTGTGCCTCCTGCATTGCAGGCAGATTCTTCACCCACTGAGCCATCAGGGAAGCCCAAAACTACCATATGACCCACTAATCCCAACTGGGGATATATTCTGAGAAATCTATAATTGAAAAAGACACATGTACCCCAACGTTCACAGAAATACTATTTACAATAGCTAGGAATGGAAGCAACCTAGATGTCCATCAACAGATGAATGGATAAAGAAGATGTGGTACATATATACAATGGACTATTATTTAGCCACAAAAAGGAATGAATTTGAGTCAGTTCTAGTGACGTGGATGAATCTAAAGCCTGTTATACAGAGTGAAATGTCAGAAAGAGAAAAACAAATATTGTACATTAATATGGAATCTAGAAAAATGGCATTGATGAACCTATTTGCAGGGAAGGAATGGAGACATAGTTGTAAAGAATGGACAAGGTGGGGGAAGGAAACAGTGGGACAAATGGAGAAAGCAGCATTGACATATATACACTACCATGTATAAAAGAGATAGCTGGTGGGAAGTTGCGATATAACACAGGGAGCCCAGCCTGGTGCTCTGTGATAACCTAGAGGGGTGGGATAACGAGAGGGGAGGGAGGCTCAAGAGGGAGGTGATATGTATATAATTATGACTGATTTGCATTGTTGTACAGCAGAAACCAGCACAACACTGCAAAGCAATTTTCCTCCAATTGAAAAGTAAAAAAAAAAAAAAAAAAAGCATTCTAAGAGGAAGAAGTAGTAGATCTAAGCTGTGCAAATAAACAGCAGATCAACATATTTTTCCTTCCCAATTTTATCAATCAGGTATGTTATTCCACTGCCTGTGGACTGAAGTCAATCAAGGCATAGTCAGATTCTGAGTTTCTTTCAAAGCAAGAAACATGAAGAGGAAGGATTAAGTGCTCCATATAAAATCTCCTTTCTTTTTTCTTCAAAACCCTTAAAATTTTTTCAGAAAGCCTGTAGTCAGACAAGAGTATGGCTGCTCTTTTAGGGAGAGAGGACCAGTAGTTTATGAGAGAAATCTTGCCCCCACCCTCATTAGATTGCCTCTCCATTGTCAACTACTGCTGGAATCCTCCTAGGACCACTGGTAGTCATTTCAGAAACTGATAAAATTGATGGGAGAAATACATTATCTAAATCAGCTCCAAGACCACTTTGTACCCAAGAATAAAAAAGCATTTCCTTTTAGTTTGCCATCCCAAATTACAACCAACCACTGTATCCACATAGCATTCCAGAAATTCTTAAAGAACATTAAACATAGTCAAATAATTAAAATATCCACAATAAAGGGACATCTCAATGTGAATTAAAAAAACATTCTCCCATTATCAAATTCCAAGAGATAATAGTTAAATCCTCTTGCAAGTTAAAATCCCCAAATATTAATATCCCTTAATATCTGAACTCAAGTTATTTTGCTTATTTGAGTGTAAAATCCAAACCTCCAAATTTTTAAGTTAAAGTCAAAACCTCAAATTTTTCAGCAAAATCTTGACCATGTGGAATTGAGGTTTTTAAAAAGCAGTCTTAGAAGAGGCGCATTGTTCCTTTTTGGTCATAACTGCAGTGTCAATTCTCTGATTTATTTCATTTTAAATACCCCAGTGAGTGAGTGAGCTAAATGACTATAGAAGCACTGACTCCACAATCGTATTGAGAAAGGAAGCCACACCCGGGCCCTAGAGCCGTTTGTCCGGCAAAATAACGATCCCAGAATCCAGTCCTTCGTGTTGAAAAGGCCACAGTGAAGGGAAGTGCAGGGCTTGACACAATGCCTCGCTGAGATGCCAGTCATTGGTTGATGCCAAAATGTCTAGAATCCCAGTCTGGGGAATATAAAATGATTGGAGAGACCAGACGTCCCCTCCACGGGAAGTGGACCGCTTCCGCCGCCGGGGCTCCGAGGAGCCAGCAACCGCCCATCTGCCGGAGCTCTAGAGAGTTACCGTGCCTCTCCATGACCTGCTACTTTGACCGTGACTTAGAAGAACTTTGCCAGCATTTTCTTCACCAGCCCGTTGAGGAGAGAGAACATGCTGAAAAACCGTTGAAGAGATGGCCGAATCTTCCTTCAGGTTAGGAAGGATCTGGAGCACTGAGACTCGGGTGGAGTCTGCATTAGAAACTAGTGTGAATCAGTCACTACTGGAACTGCACGAACTGGCCACAAACCAAAACGACACCCCAACTGTGACTTCTTTGAATCTGCGACCTGAAGGAGCAGGGAGATGAAAGCCAGCAAAGAATCGAATGGCCTCGTAACTAACCTGCCTGAAACGAATGTGCCCCGCCCTGCCCTGCCTCAGCCCCAGTCTCCTTTAGCCCCCTTCCCCCAACCTCCCCGTCCTGCTCCCGTCCAGCCCAGCTCCTGCCCCCGGCTTGGATAAGTGTCTGTGACAAGCGCACCCTTAAATCCTACAGTGGCTTCCCTATAGTGATGGCGTTATCCTCTGTGGTCACCAGGCCAGTGTGTGTTTTTTGGGTTTGTATTCTCCCTTTAAGTTGTAAGAACATCTACTTATGTTCTGTCATTTGTACCATTTCTTCAAATGAAATAATTTAATACCCCTTCCCAAGGAATTGAGAAAAAAAAAAAAAACTCCCAAAATGTGATTTATTTTGCCTGTGTATATATACCATATTTGGGGGAAGCAGAAGGAGAAGGGAGCCCATCTTTCCCTAAAAATATGCAGTATATATGTCTTAAATTTCTTAATGTCCTCTTAAAGCCACATGATTTTTGAATTCTGGTACTTGAGTGTGAACTAAATCTGATGACATACTATTTTTTAATTTATTACCATTATTTTTCTCTATTCTTTTCTTTCCTTTTCAGTTATTGTCACTACCCCTTGTGATTGATACTTAAACCTAAGCTTTTTCATCGTATCTTCACATTTGGTTTAACTGTCATCACTCTAAGCAATTACAGAAATTAAAGAAGCTTGTCCTCATGAAAGTGGTTATCAAAGTACAGTCCCCAGATGAGCAGCATCTGTATCACTGGGAATTTGCTAGGAATGCAAATTACTGTCCTAACAGGAGCATCTGAATCAGAAACTTTGAAGGTAAAGCTTGACAATCTGTATGTTAACAAGTCCTCCAGATAATTCCAGTGCCGTGCTGAAGTTTTAGAATCATTGCCCTCTTCTAGGTGGGGTTGGCAAACTTTTCCATAAAAAGTCAATGGGTCATATGATCTCACCATGCTACTTAACTCTGGCATGTGGAGGGAAAGATATCTTGGACTCATGAGTATGGTTTGTCCCAATAAAACTTTATTCATAAATTAGCTGGCAGTCTGATTTGGCCTGTTGGCTATAGTGTGATACCTCCGCCCTAGAGGATTAGAGAAAAGCAAGACTTCTACCTTATGTTCCTCAGCACACTATCTTTCTTCTACCTTTAATCTCCTATACTTGTGAAACATGTTCTCTCAGGGCACTGGCATACCACCGACAATAACTGAATCATCTTGAAATATGTACACTAATTCTTTGAGAATTAGTCATTCATATATATATTTGTATGTATATATATATATACACATATATATGTATATAAACTGCATTAAAGATAAAATTAATTTCTCCAATAGCATCTCCTTATCTCTGAATAGATGATAAAGTCTGAAGCAGCCATCTAGCAATGTCTTTCTGCCTGGCACTAGGACTTTCACTTTTGAGAGCTGTAAATCATAGAGCTATAGAAACTTGTCTTACTTAATATTTCATGTAGCAAATATTTTATACCCACCAATACCAAGAAAACATATCAAGATTCTATTCTTCCTGTGATATAATCTTTGCCACAGATAGTTCAGTTACAAAAAGCCCATTCTGTGAATTAAACTGTAATCACATTCATCTGTTAAAGGCCTATGGAGGCCACCTGGGCATAGCAAAGTTTTGCCCAGTCAACTTTGTGATTCCCATGTACCTGTGGTGAAGATACACATATGAGCCATGTACCTCTGCTGGGATTCTCTTGCTTTTGTCAGGATGTTTTGTGTCCTTGCTTAAGACCTCCACAGCCTTAAAAAACTAAACCAGCCATAACTTAGCCTGCAATGTGAGGCCAAGCCATACCAGCTAAAAATTGATTATAAGCCTCTAAAAGCTCTGAAGTTCAGAATACATGGTGGCAAATGAAAGTCCATGGCTAAAGAGACGGTCATCATCCCATCAAAATCTTCTCTAATGTACTCTTTGCATCAGAAATCTACTGCTTATTTAATTCTCAATCCTTAGCCAGTGAACCAAATGTTAACACTTTTTAGGACACTTAGCTTCCTTCTTCCTTTCTCAAGTTCTGAACACACTGGAAATTAATAAAGAGGGTAGCTATCAACTTTATTCCCTAGTGGCTCAGTGGTAAAGAACTCTCCTGCCAACGCAGGAGACCCAGGTTCAATCCCTGGGTCAGGAAGATCCCTGGAGAAGGAAGTGGCAACCTGCTCTAGTATTCTTGCCTGGGAAGGCCTACGGACAGAAGAGCCTGGTGGCTACAGTCCATTGGGTCTCAAGAGTCAGACATGACTTAGCGACTAAAACAAACAACATCAACATTATTGCTTATAAATGCTTAGTTAGAAAAATTAGCTTAGGTATAGGAATCTAGAGGGCTAACATAGAACCCCAGAAGGGGCTGAAGTTAAACAGTCTTGATACCTGAGAAGACTGGAAGACCTTGATACCTGGGAAGGGCTTCCTTTTCTCACAACACTTCCCCACTGAGATAGAGTCTCCCTGGTGGAGCAGCAGGTTAGGTGTTACCTTCAGTCAGTTCTTCTAAAACAGAAGGTCACTGCTGAACTAAGCATAATCTGTTAATTCCTCCCAAATGTACCCAATAATTACATCATATCATGCCAATGATTAAAAGAATAGAGAATAGAAAGAGATTGTAACAGCTGAACTCTGGGAAATATATATACATATATATATTTATATATGATGTGTTTATATATATGTGTGTTTATATATATACACACATTTATATAATAATGGAAATTAATCATTTTAACAGAAGTTAGGAAAGGAATATGTATGTCAGACACTGTTCATTGTCAACCCACAATTATTCCCATCCTCTAATTCCTTCCTATGAAATGAAACCTGATTTTACAGGTAGGATGAGGAGTTGCCTTGATCTCAAAAAGGAAAGCTTTTACATAGGCTGGAATGGATGTTTCAAATCAATCCCAATAATCCTATTCTAGACCTACTGAAAATGGTCTGGGGTGGACAAAGATCTAGACAAGAAGAGGTTTTTGTTTGTTTTGTTTTGCTGAGGGCTACCATTTCCTGATAAAAATAAAGACTTCAATGAAAAAGTTTTTGCTTGTCATCTTAATGTGTCTTCCTGGAGGGCCACCAATCATATTTCAAAAAGAAGGACAGAGTCTGAGATTTTAAGCTGAATCATGTCTGGAATGATTAATAGGCAGCTTAGTAAGTTTTCTGTTTCTTGTACCCAAAACATTACTGATACAGGTGAAAGCAATATATTCAACTACTTGACCTCTTTGTTTCATTTACTATCCAATAAACTTAGTGATTTAAAAATCCATTATCAAATTGTGTGTCTTGAAACATATCAAGTTGAGATAATTTGAACCTATTCATTTGAAATACTATCTCCATATTTTAAATTTCTTATAAATTGAGGCATAATTTAAATATAATTAAATTCCCTGATGTTAAATGTATAGCTAAATGAATTTTTAGACCTTTATCCTTAACAAATATAGAATTTTGTCATCACCTCTAGGAAATTCCATCGTGTACCTTACTGTTCATTCTCTGCCCTTCACCCAGAGGCAATCACTGTTCTTATTTTAGTTTTACCTATTTTAAAATTTCATATAGAAGGAATCATTTAGTCTGTACTCTTCTGTGTCTGTATTTCTTCAAGCAGCATGTTTCTGAGATTCAATCATGTTGTATGCATCTACATTTGTGAGACGCATTGAATTAAATAAATATACCACAATTTGTTTTATACATTTGCCTACTGATTTTTTTTCTTCGCAACTATGACTAAAGCATTGTAGGAGAGTTTTGGTTATTCCATGTCTTTTCCAATCTTTGGTATTATTACTCACTCGAATAGTGTTCATTCTGGATGTGCAATGACATTTCCTTGTTATTTTAATATGCATTTCTCAGATGACAAATCATGTTGAGCATTTTTTCATATGTTTATTGGCCACCTGTAAATCTCCCCTGGTGAAGAGTCTGTTCAATTCTTTCCTTGTTGTAATTGGGTTGTCTTATTGTCTATTTATAACATTATTTATGTAGTCTGCAAATGAGCTCTCTTTCAGTTATATGTATAGTTAATATTTTCTCCCAGACTGGTCAATTGCTTTCTTAATAATGCTTTGTTTTGATGAGCAAAACTTTAATTTTGATCATTAGCATTTTATCAGTTATTTTTTCTTCTCTCAGTTATTGTTGTCTGCTTTATTGAAGAAACCTTTGTTAATCACATGCCATGAAATTATTCTCTTATGTTTGTTCCCAGAAAATTGATACTCTTAGCTTATTCATTTGGTTCACTGATTCCATCCCAAATTAATGTTTTTGTATGGTGCAAGGTAGACATCACAGCATATAGATATGCAGTTCAAGTATCATTTATTGAAGAGAATTCCTTCTCTTTCCTAATTAAATCATTTTCATACCTTTGCCTAAAATCAATTAATTGAAAGTGAAAGTCACTCAGTTGTGTCCAGCTCTTTGCAACCCCATGGACTGTGGGAAGCCTTTCCCTTCTCCAGGGGATCTTCCCAACCCAGGGATCAAACCTGGATCTCCCCCACACTGCAGGCAGATTCTTTACCAGCTGAGCCACCAGGGAAGCCCAATTAAAAATCAATTAATTGGATATGTCTAAATTTATTTTTTGCTTCCCTATTTTGTTCCATTTATCTCTTTATTTTTACATCAAAAATATGCTATCTTAATTTTATAATACTTCTTGAAATCAGGTAATGTAGATCCTCCAACCTTGATATTTATTTTCAAGTTTTTTTTTTTTTACACTACACATGTCCTTTGTATTCCCACATATATTCCAGAATTAGACTTGTCCATTTCTATCCATAAAAAGTGTTCTGAGTTTCTTATTGGAATTGAATAATATCTGTAAATCAATTTGGAGAATATTGACTTTTTATCAGTTTTGAGTTTTGCAAACTATAAATGTGATAAACCTCTTTGTTTATTTACATTTATTTAATATCTCTTAGAAGCAGTATTTTGTAGTTTTCAGTGAAGAAGTTTGTACAACGTAGACTAAATTTATCTTGCACATTTTATGATTTTCTATGCTACTGTAAATCATATTGATTTCATCATTTTAACTGTTACTCATATATATAAGGGCCACTGATCTTTGTACATTGACATTTATTCCTTAAACTTCTTAAATTCATTGCTTAGTTTTAGTAGTTTTCTCTCTCTATTTTTGGTAGATTACTTAAGATTTTCTACAGAGAAAATCATGTTGTTGGCATGTAGAACTGGTTTTACTTCTCTCTTTCTCATCTCTATACGTTGTATTTATTTTACCTGCTATGTACCACCAGTGCCCCTGGGGGAGGAAATGGCAACCCACTCCAGTATTCTCGCCAGAAAAATCCCATGGACAGAGGAGCCTTGTGTGCATAGGGTCACACAAGAGTTGGACCCAGCTGAGCCACTGAATGCCCACAGAACCACCAATGCAAGGATGAATAAAAGTGATAATGGCCAAAATTCATTATTTGCAAATTTTCCAATTTTAGAGTAAAAACTCTATATTTTTCACCATTAAATTTAATGTTAGCACAAAGTTCTCCATAGATCCCCTATTTCATTTTGTGGAAATTCACTTACATTTCTAGTTTGTCTAGAGTATGTATCATAAAGTGTATCTATTGAGATAAGCTTTATTTTGTGTTCAACAAATACTTCCCTTAGAATAGATGTAAGGAAGAGAAATTCAGGTTTATTATTTGTCTGCTATATTTCAGTAGGTTTTATTTTTTACTAAATTGAGTTTGGGGAACTGTTGCATTTAAACGAAAATAGATGGATAAATTAAAAGCTTAAGACTTGGAGTAGCCAAATAAAACTTGAATAAATAAAGCAGAGCAGTGAAATACTGACAGTGTAAGTGGAACAACTGGCTAATGTTTGAAACTGATATTCTCAATGTCAAACTGAAGTCATCAATAGTCAGTTATTCACTACTTTGTATTTACTCAAGAAAAATCTGTCAGATACTTGGTACATTTTAGGAATAAACAGATGTATTTGTGCATGCATGTACATACACACTGAGGAAATGAAGATCCCCAGCAGAAGGAAATGGCAACCCACTCCAGCATTCTTGCCAGGGAAATCTCATGGACAGAGGGGCCTGGCAGGCTACAGTCCATGGGGTGGCAAAAGAGCTGGACATGACTTAGCAACTAAACACCAAAATTTTCAATAAATATGTGAAATACACTTAAGATTACCTGGTATAGCACCTTTAAAAGAGAAATTTTCTATGAATATTAACATACATTGCAAGAAGATTTTTAGAAATTTTGTATTTAAGTGGATTTTAAGTGTTTTTTTGAGAAATGAACATTAGCTCTAGAAATAGGAGTTTGGAACTTTCACTGCTATGATAAATCTTTTTGTAGAAGTAATAATTAGCAATTACTGAACATTTTTTAAAAATAGATAACTACTGATTGCCAGGAGAAGTATTAATAACCTCAGATATGCAGATGACACCACCCTTACGGCAGAAAGTGAAGAAGAACTACAGGACCTCTTGATGAAAGTGAAAGAGGAGAGTGAAAAAGTTGGCTGAAAGCTCAACATTCAGAAAACTAAGATCATGGCAACCAGTCTCATCACTTCATGGCAAATAGATGGTGAAACAGTGGAAACAGTGGCTGACTTTATTTTTCTGGGCCCCAAAATCACTGCAGATGGTGATTGCAGCCATGAAATTAAAAGACGCTTACTCCTTGGAAGGAAAGTTATGACCAACCTAGATAGCATATTCAAAAGCAGAGACATTACTTTGCCAACAAAGGTCCATCTAGTCAAGGCTATGGTTTTTCCTGTGGTCATGTATGGATGTGAGAGTTGGACTATAAAGAAAGCTGAGCGCCGAAGAATTGATGCTTTCGAACTGTGGTGTTGGCGAAAACTCTTAAGAGTCCCTTGGACTGCAAGGAGATCCAACCAGTCCATCCTAAAGGAGATCAGTCCTGGGTGTTCATTGGAAGGACTGATGTTGAAGTTGAAACTCCAATACTTTGGCCACCTGATGTGAAGAGCTGACTCATTTAAAAAGACCCTACTGCTCGAAAGATTGAGGGCAGGAGGAGAAGGGGATGACAGAGGATGAGATGGCTGGATGGCATCACCGACTCAATGGGCATGGGTTTGGGTGAACTCCCTGAGTTGGTGATGGACAGGAAGGCCTGGCATTTTGCAGTTCATGGGGTCACAAAGAGTTGGACACGACTGAAAGACTAAACTGAAACTGAAATTCTTGAGTATTATTCACTCTTTCCTATACAAATGGAAAGAGTACACACCTGCAGATAATGAAAATAAACTTGAGACATTCTAACAAGAACTGTAACATGTATACTCAAAGAGCATTCACATTAAATTCTTGTATAATCCATCAGAAATGAAATACTAAGGCAAGTATTTTCAATCTCTCCCTAATTTCAAAACAAAACCAATCCGAATTTAGAAGGATACTTTCTGTTTCTATCTCCTGGTCTGATGAGAATGTGCATATCTTTCATTTCACTGGTAATGTTGAAAACTTCTCAAGTGCAAAGACAATGTTTTTTGTTTCTTAAGGTAATCCCTTCAACAACACAGACCAGAGACACTCAATAAATACCGGTTAAAAGATTGAATGACTAGGTACAGGAAGCTCTGAAGAATTAGAAAGTTGTATTTTCCCCATTCCAACTCTCTGCCTTTTCTTTCCATTTAAAAAAAATCGTAAAACAAATATTCAATTCTTCTGAAGTATACAAATCTAACTAATGAGTACCTGTGCTACTGGAAAAAAAAAACATGAAATTTAAAGCAAAGAGTGTCACCACAGTTAAGAGTGTACGCCCCCCAAAACACATACACAGCACTTGTAATCTATTTTTAAATCCTAACTCATTTAGCAATCATACAATTTAACTTTGTAAGAACTGGGGTGTCTGAAGGCAGCTAATAAGGCACCTCTTATCACCCAGAAGGCCCAAGCATACAGTTTCAGAAGAGACAAATTGAAATTTGTTTTCGGATAAAAATTATCAGTAAACATTTCAATTATGAGTTACTTGGGTTAAAAGGTCTAACACCCAATTGTGCTAGTCTCCTTATTAAATGACATGGAGACTTTGGTATCGCAGTGCCTTCTTATGAGCATTTTTCATCTATCCTCCCCATTCATTCCACCCACACATATGTTAACAGATTGTGTCAGTTGCTCAGTCATGTCCGACTCTTGGTAAGCCCATGGACTGTAGCCTGCCAGACTCCTGTGTCTGTGGAACTCTTCAGGCAAGAATACTAGGGTGGGTTGCCATTTCCTTCACCAGGGGAACTTCAAACCAAGATCTCTTGCATTGCAGGCAGATTCTTTACAGTCTGAGCTACCAGGGAAGCCCTTTAACAGAGGAGATCTTAAGTATTTGTTTTTCCACATTCTGTTCTTAATCAAAGTAGCCATTGACATTTGGCTGGCTGCTATATTTCCTTCCTAATACTCCAGTTTCAGGCAGTTGAACCAAAGTGTGGCCTAGTTTCACTCAAAATAAAATCTAGACACAGTAACATGGATCTTCTGCAAGCTTCTAATATTAGCATATTTTGTTATTTCCATGCAGCAACTTCAATTCTTAGCTTTGCGTATCCTCCATCTCAGATTCTGTTTATAGATAGATGATAGATAGATAGATAGAGGTATTAGACTCTAATTTGCCCACGCTGAAAAATGTTCTTCCTACTTTCTTTGATTATCTAATCTTTATTCATCATTAAAGATTCAGCTTATATATCAATTCCCCAGGGAAGCTTTCCCTGTCCTCCCAAACTAGGCTCCTCTGGGGATTCTCCAAGCAAGAATACTGAAATGGGTTGCCATGCCCTCCTCCAAGGGATCTTCCCAACCCAGGGATCAAACTTAGGTCTCCCACAATGCAGGTGGAATTTTTACCATCTGAGCCACCAGGGAATCCCCTCCTTTAAGCATTTAGAATAATTAAAATGAACAGTGGTTTTATATTTGTCTCCTCTGTCTTCATGAAAATATGGACTATTTATTTAGAAACCAGAAGGTTACATAAACCGTACTCTCATAAACTACATACAAAATAAACCCAATTCTATTTTAAAGGGTTAGGAATGTTTGGAGTTTTAGTGCCAAAGCTAGAATCTCAGCTCTCAGTTCTAATTTGAATAAAATATGCTTAAATGTGCATTTAATCATACTATAGTTTCTCTGATTAATGAAGAAAAACCATCAGACTGTTCCAACAGTTCAGAGAAGGTCTGAGTAGATATAAATTCCTAATTATCTTACAGAGATATTCTAAACAATAGAAACAGGGACTAATCATGAAATGCAAAAGTTTTAATTTAGAAAATGTCTCTCATAAACTACATACAAAATAAACCCAATTCTATTTTAAAGGGTTAGGAATGTTTGGAGTTTTAGTGCCAAAGCTAGAATCTCAGCTCTCAGTTCTAATTTGAATAAAATATGCTTAAATGTGCATTTAATCATACTATAGTTTCTCTGATTAATGAAGAAAAACCATCAGACTGTTCCAACAGTTCAGAGAAGGTCTGAGTAGATATAAATTCCTAATTATCTTACAGAGATATTCTAAACAATAGAAACAGGGACTAATCATGAAATGCAAAAGTTTTAATTTAGAAAATGTAAAGTGTAGAACATGGCAGAAATTAGACTAAGAATTTTAGAATTAAGAAAAAAGCCTTGATTTAAAGAAAAGATAGCCGCTGTAAAATATTCATTCAATACTTCAAGTTTCAATTCAGATGCCTCTAAGACATGCCTAAAATACAAAGATTATGTTTTGAGCCTGCTACTTGGTTAGGATTTCTGATTTTTTGTTTTTTACCTAACAGCGTTTCATTTCAAAGTATGTTTGTATAAAACTCATAACAGAACAAGCTATGCTTGGCAAAGAAAGTAAGGTTTGCATGGTTTTTATCCTGCATGTCACTACTTTGCACATTTTTGTTTGTTTCCTTTAACTGCTGCAAAGATAAATGAGGCCATTTGAATTTTTGGTTTTTTTGATACAGATTTTTGTACAGTATATTACATTTTCTCATTGTGATGTAAAGGAAATATCTAGTACCAGGAGAAAGACTTAAGCTTTGGATTAAATTGAATAAGAATACAGGGGGAAATAAAATGGCACCATTACTGTAGTACCTAATATTTTCATATATCATATAATGTGACACCAGTAATGTATTAGTGCTGGTATACTACGATACAAACTGAAGCTACCCACAATAATTTTAAAAGCACGATTCTTCAATTTCAAAAATAAATCTGAGCTAGTATATAGATCTTCTTTACTTAGTTGTCAAAAGCAAGCACTAAACATTTAAATCTAGTATATGCATATCACGTGACTGACTTAACTCTCCATTTAACTAGGAAACATAAAGCAGCTTTCAAAAACTAAAACAAATAAAATGCTATAGTCTTGATGTGCAATTAACCCATTTTAGAAACTACAATAGCAGATACAGTAAATAGTAAATAACAGAAGATGGGCTCAGAAAAATATTCACAATGCTTAAGAAAGATTTACAGCTATTTCTGAAAAGTAAAGTCCTAAAACAGTGAAGAGTAAGACAGTGGTGAATCTATTTAGTAGTATATGCATCTTTGAAGTGAATGTATCTGAATATATTAATGGGAAATAGGGATTCCTCTTTAATGTGAGAACCAACAGAACGTGGGGTGATTTTTTTTGTCTTAAGATAAATAGGAGTCTTAAACAGGAAAATGCTGTGTGATCCTGCTAAGTCTGAAAAGTTGAAAAGGGAATCCAGAATAGGGCTGTAAGCTAGTAAAACCAAAGGATTAGCACTTAGCATATCTAATGCTATCATACATAAAAATCACATTCTAATAATAATTGATGCTTTCGAATTGTGGTGCTGGACTCTTCAGAGTCCCTTGGACTGCAAGGAGATCAAACCAGTCAATCCTAAAGGAAATCAATCCTGAATATTCACTGGAAGGGACTGATGCTGAAGCTCCAGTACTTTGGCCATCTTAGGTGAAGAGCCAACTCACTGGACAAGACCCTGATGCTGGGAAAGGCTGAAGGCAAAAGAAGGGAGCAACAGAGGATGAGATGGTTGGATAGCATCACCGAATGAACCAATGGACATGAATGTGAGCAAACTCCAGGAGACAGTGAAGGACAGGGAAGCCTGTTGTGCTGCAGTCCATGGGGTAACAAAGAGTTGGACATGACTTAGTGAATGAACAATGACAGTAATGTTTAAAGTAATAGTATCCAAGTTAATTTGGGTCTATACAAATAAATATTTTAAGCTTCTGGAAATACTCTTATACAACTGATTTACTAAGCATAAGAAAAGCATACAAAATGTGTCATCTATTAGCAAACTACAGTATTCTTTGACCCCCTCATCCTCCATTCCCCTGCTTCCCAGCCTAAGAAATCTAAAACTAATTTTTATACGAAGTGGGTGTCTTCAGAATAGCCTAATGGAAAAACACTAACTGGCCTTAGAGCCTGAACACCAGAATCAAGTCCCATGCCTCCACTTTCATCCCTCTGAACCTATGGAGGGATACTAAACAGGGATAATAAGCCCTGAACTCCTCAGTGGGTTACTTGAGATTCAGATTTATTTAAGGCAATTTTTGACCTGAAACTTCCTATAGGTAATATCATTATCCTCTATTTGCATTTGGGATCCCTTTGGCAGCAGAGGTCTAGAGTAAGTCACAGAAAAGCCCATTTCCCAAATGCCAATTAATGAAAGGATCAGCTAGCAGAATTCACAAGGTGTATCAGAAGTGTTTATCTCAATTATTTTTAAAGTTTCAAATGAGTTCCCCTGAAATCGTGTAACTCTGATTGGGGCTTGAACCCATGTTCTTTTTACCTGAGATCAAACACCTGGTCTCAGGACTTAAGGTCTGGTTTTTGATATCTCACTGCAGAAAGAATTCAGGGAAAGATAAAGTAATAGGTAAGAAGTGGACTTATTTAAAGAAAAACATAAGAGTGTGGCCCATCTCTGAAGGCAAGAGTAGCAACAGGGTATGGGGTTGTCAGTTTTTATAGGGAAGGGTAATTTCATAGGCTAATGAGTGGGAGGAGTATTTCAGCTACTTGGGGGAAGGGTTATGATTAAAATCATAAGATATAATAATAGTTCTTACTGACCTCGGACAGTTCACACAGAGACAGACACTATGGGATGAGAATCTGGAACAAACAGGTAAAAATAAGAGTTTCTACTTTCCCCCTTTCTAGGCTTTCTCTGTGAATGAAGAGCAAATTGAAAATGAAATAGGCAAAAAGCAGGAAACGTGGTAGCCTCTTAAGAATCTACCAGCTGCATAACATTATAGTTAAGAGAAAAGATCCTTGAGTGAAATTACCCGGGTGGATCCACTTAACTAGCTACATATTCTTGAGAAAAGTTTCTTAACCTCTCCATGCCTCAGTTTGCTGCTCCTGCTAAGTCGCTTCAGTCATGTCCAACTCTGTGCGACTCCATAGATGTCAGCCCACCAGGCTCCCCCGTCCCTGGGATTCTCCAGGCAGGAACACTGGAGTGGGTTGCCATTTCCTTCTCCAGTGCATGAAAGTGAAAAGTGACAAGTCGCTCAGTCGTGTCTGACCCTCAGCGACCCCACAGACTGCAGCCTTCCAGGCTCATCCGTCCATGGGATTTTCCAGGCAAGAGTACTGGAGTGGGGTGATGCCTCAGTTTAGGCCTCTATAAAATAGAATACAAGTATTACTTACTTCATTGAGCAGTGGTGATAAAACTGAGCAGGACCCTATGGAGAGCCCACCTGGGCACAAATCCTTTCCAGGTCTCCAGTTTCCACTTTGTAGGAAATAAGCTTCATTCAGCCTCTAAGATCTTGCCTGAATATTAAAGGCCAGTTTCAAATGGTTGCTAATCTAGGAAATGAAGGGATACAGAAACAAAAGAGGAGCCATCTAGAAAGAACAGTGCAGCAAAGGCACAAGATCCTGGTTCCTCCTCTGGGAATATACGTAACAAGACCTTTGAGTTCTCCTGCAAGAACTAAGGCCCCATCCAGATGGAGGCTGGTAACTTCCGGCTGAGCTCAAGATTCCTGGAGCACTGCCCAGTTACCTGAGTTCAGTTCAGTCACTCAGTCGTGTCCAACTCTTTGCAACCCCATGGACTGCAGCAGGCCAGGCCTCCCTGTCCATCACCAAACTCCCGGAGTTTACTCAAACTCATGTCCATTGAGTCGGTGATGCCATCCAGCCATCTCATCCTCTGTCCTCCCCTTACCTCACCAACAACCAATCAGAAGAAAGTCACACACTCTGCAGCCCCCACCCCCAATTCTGCCTATAAAAATTCTCCCTGAAAACCACCAGGGAGTCTGGGGTTTGGGGGCATGAGCCACTTGTTTTCCTTGCATGTCTCTGCTCAAAACTCTGATGCTTCAGTTTGTTTGCCTGCATTGTGCCTGGGGCATAGGACAATGCTTGGTAAACAGTAAGTGTTCAGTAAAGATAACATCTTATTAATTATCTCATCAGGCAAACTCTCTCTAGATTGGGTCTATACTTAACAAAAAATGCTTTTTTTAGATATGAGATCAACTTGAGGCCAATTCAGCATGTTATGACAGTTAATACTATAAGGATCTGGTCCAATGAAATTTACTATTTCCTATATCAGGAGCCTCTAGTTGAAATAACTAAACCCTAAGGAAAGAAATATCACATGGTGTCGAGGAATAATTTTCCCACTTTTTTTTTTTCTACAAGAACAGAATTAGAAATGATGGGAAAACATGATGCATGAGTTCCTTTAGTGCTACATTAAAAAAAAAAAGAAGAAGCTTTTCTAATTATTCTACTACACTTTCCTAAGAAAGTATTCTACATTTGTAGAGACACTAAAATGTTACTGAGGGCTTCCCTGGTGGCTCAACAGATTGGATCCCTGGGTTGAGAAGATCCCCTGGTGAAGGAGATGACAACCCACTCCAGTATTCTTGCCTGGAGAAATTCCATGGTAAAAGGGCCTGGTGGACTACAGTCTGTCTGCAGTCACAAAAAGTAGGACATAAATGAGCGACTAACAACAACAAAAAGTTACTGAGCTATTAAGCAAAATAAAGGTTAATGCATTCTTCTGAACAAGTGTTTTACATATGTTCTACGTGAATAGAAAAGGAATTTGTTCATTATTCATTCACAGATTTTTTTTTGGAATATTTTCCATATAATTATTTTCAATCCAAAAGCATTCCGAATTTCTGGTAACTTCATCATTCATGAGGAAAGATTTTTATCAGATATAGTTTCCCGATAAATAACAGTTAAGTAAAAGGGGCCATGGCAAATAGATAGGGAAAAACTGGAAACAGTGCAGACTATTTTCTTGGATTCCAAAAATCACTGCAGATGGTGACTGCGCCCATGAAAGTAAAAGACACTCGCTCCTTGGGAGAAAAGCCATGACGAACATAGACAGCATATTAAAAAGCAGAGACATCACTTTGCAGACAAAGGTCCATCTAGTCAAAGCTATGTCTTTTCCAGTGACATCTGGACCATAAGGAAGACTGAGCCCCGAAGAATTATGCTTTTGAACTGTGGTGCTAGAGAAGACTCTTCAGAGTCCCTTGGACTGCAAGGAGATCAAATGAGTCAGTCCTAAAGGAAATCAACCCTGAACATTCATTGGAAGGACTGATGCTGAAGCTCAAGTTCCAATAATTTGGCCACCTGATGTGAAAAGCCAACTCATTGGAAAAGAGCCAGATGCTTGGAAAGATTGAGGGCAAGAGGAGAAGGGGGCAACAGAGGATGAGATGGTTAGATAACATCACTGACTCAATGGAAATGGGTTTGAGCCAACTCAGGAAGATGGTGAAGGACAGGGAAGCCTGGTGTGCTACAGTCCATGGGGTTGCAAAGAGCTGGACATGACTTAGTGACTGAACAAAAACAAAAAGGTCAAACACAAAAACTGTTTAAATTAAGCAGACAATGAAAAATAAGCATATCCTTTTTCTGTTTTGGTCATGCTGCATGGCATGCAGGATCTTAGTTCCTCGACCAGGGATGAGATACATGGCTCCTGCACTGGGAGCATGGAATCTTAACCACTGGACCACCAGGGAAGTCCCCAAATAAGAATATCTTTACTAGTAATCAGAGAAAAACAGTATCATTAAGTCTCGGCCCTACGCAAACAATGTGCATCCTTGGAGAAAGAAGTACCTTGAGGGAAACTTTGAAAACAATGTTCATGCTTTACCAGATTCGAAGAAATCTTTTTAAAATACCTGAAAAATATATTACATAAAATCAGAAATCCATCATCCCAATGTTATTTGTCATAAATAATGTTCTAGATAATAATTATGATAACCAAAGAAGAGACAGTGACAGTTTTGTTGGCATTTAATGAAGTTAAGATTTAGGATATCATTCTCTTACTTTGATCCCCAAAACTCTTTTGGAAAAAATCATCACCTCTCCTATGACTATTATTTATCACTTAAGAACCTCTCAGCCAAGAGGCTTGTGCCTTTAAGTTGCTCTTCAAAAAGATAGAGTGAAAGTGAACGCACTTTACCATGAGCCTTCTCAGTTTCCTACCTTTTCCCAAAAATATTCTCAGCACGGCAGACAGACATGAAAATTACTTTAATGATATGCTTAATGTTGACTGATTTTGAACAAACTATCAATTTACTTACAACAGGCTGAAATGCATGAAATCTCCAAAGAGCTCAACCCCCTATCCATTTGTTCAACAAAAGCACTTAGCATTGCATGCTTTGGAACATGCACATTGTTAGACATTGTAGAAATAAAGATGTGGAATATGCTCTGAAGATCTGCATGAGGTATAGCTCGAGAATAGATTAGTGCAGGAAGGGAAAAAAAGTAGTGGCTGGCAAAGACATAAAAACCATCATCACCATTGCCATCATCATAATGCTCCTGCCTGACAACATACATTTTCACTTAAAATGCTAGGGGAGGGGGACTTGAGGAGGAAGGGCACAATCCTATTTTCTCTGCATTAACTACTAACCTAGTTACTATACCATAGAGAGAGAACCACCTTTGAAGGCTATAGGATCACATCAGCAAGGTAAATGGGACCACACAAATGATCCAACTGATTTCACTACCTTCTGCAATTCTTCAACATCATTTTTAAAGAGTAGCTTTGGATCACTCATAAAACCAAGAGAACAATAACAATAGCAACTACTGTTCATTGAATACTGATCACATGCCAGGGATGCTGCTCAGGCGCTTTACATACATCCTCTCTTAACCTTTATATCAGCCTTCAAGGTAAGCACTATCTTCCACGTTAGAGATAAACTAAGGTTCTGTCACTCAGTGACTTGCTTATGGCCACAAAGCTGTTAAGATGTAGAGCCAAAATGGAATACAGATCTGCCTGGTTCCAAAGTTCACACATTCTTTCCATTATCCTTCACTGCCTTGTCGACACTGCATTCAGTATCCCTTAAGGCAGCCATTCTATATCTGGGCATCTTGAGTCATCAGTCACTTAGTTCTTTTAGTCATGTGAAACATGCCTCACCGTAATGTATTTCTTGGTTCTACTAATTCCTTTTGCGCCCGCTTCTACAACATACTTCTTTAGATACTGGAAATTGCTAGAAGGCCCTGCTGAGTTTCTTCTTAGGTTTTATCTTTTCACCCACAGAGACAGCGGCAAAGAATGAGGGCTATGGGGTAGGGATGAGGACAAAGGAGAGATAGCAACTAAAACAACAAGTCAACAATAAAAGGCAATGTATATATACACAAGAAATGCACCTAAGCCAGGATATCCTCTCTCAAGAAACACTTATTAACATAGTTATTGACTCCACTAAAACTGAATGTTCCAGCAGTTGCAGTGGCTATGCCATTAAAATAAGTACAATGCACACCTCAATTTAGGCATTCCAAAAGCAAATGAGCTTTCAGACAGAATTCCTGCTCTACTTTGAAACATGGGACCAAAATCTCTGCCAGATTCCCTTATAAATAAACCTCTATATTTTACATAACACTTGAGACTTTACAAAATATGGTTAAAGAACACTAAATATATCATAGAAAAATATTTGTTTCATAATTGAGGGAACTCAAACATATATAACATATAGTGCTACCATGGAAATCCAAAGAAATGGACTGCTTGGAGTAAAACCTTTTTCTTCCTGCCACTGTCAGGACTTTTCACACCTATAAAGCACTATAAAAGGTGCTTTTGCTACAATGTGTACTTTATATCATGTAAATGACAAATACTAAAAGTGAAATATAAAAACATTCTTGCCATATGCAAATTTATGTCAAGAGCTTCATTGAATAAAATTCATCCCAATTAATTATAAATGTATAGTATCTCTTCATTATTCTACATGAAATAACTATTTGTTAATTGGGCTTACAGACATAAATGGGGAAAATTATTAATCACCTCATTAAAGAAAAGGGTATCATATCTCTCACTGTTTGTGAACATGGAAATGGTGCCTCATCATTAAATCGACTTCTACATATTTAAACGGAGAGCCCGCTGAGATGGTACTGTTCTTTACTTTCAGTTCAGTTCAGTCGCTCAGTCGTGTCCGACGCTTTGTGGCCCCATGAATTGCAGCACGGCAGGCCTCCCTGTCCATCACCAACTCCCAGGGTTCACTCAGACTCACATCCATCTCATCCTCTGTCGTCTCCTTCTCCTCCTGCCCCCAATCCCTCCCAGCATCAGAGTCTTTTCCAATGAGTCAACTCTTCGCATAAGGTGGCCAAAGTACTGGAGTTTCAGCTTTAGCATCATTCCCTCCAATGAACACACAGGACTGATCTCCTATAGGATGGACTGGTTGGATCTCCTTGCAGTCCAAGGGACTCTCAAGAGTCTTCTGCAACACCACAGTTCAAAAGCATCAATTCTTCAGTGCTCAGCTTTCTTCACAGTCCAACTCTCACATCCACACATGACCACTGGAAAAACCATAGCCTTGACTAGACAGACCTTAGTCAGCAAAGTAATGTCTCTGCTTTTGAATATACTATCTAGGCTGGTCATAACTTCTAAGGAGTAAGCGTCTTTTAATTTCATGGCTGCGATCACCATCCGCAGTGATTTTGGAGCCCCCAAAAAATAAAGTCTGACACTGTTTCCACTGTCTCCCCATCTATTTCCCATGAAGTGACGGGACCGGATGCCATGATCTTCGTTTTCTGAATGTTGAGGTTTACGCCAACTTTTTCACTCTCCTCTTTCACTTTCATCAAGAGGCTTTTTAGTTCTCCTCTTCACTTTCTGCCATAAGGGTAGTGTCATCTGCAGATCTGAGGTTATTGATATTTCTCCCAGCAATCTTGANCCCAAAAAATAAAGTCTGACACTGTTTCCACTGTCTCCCCATCTATTTCCCATGAAGTGACGGGACCGGATGCCATGATCTTCGTTTTCTGAATGTTGAGGTTTACGCCAACTTTTTCACTCTCCTCTTTCACTTTCATCAAGAGGCTTTTTAGTTCTCCTCTTCACTTTCTGCCATAAGGGTAGTGTCATCTGCAGATCTGAGGTTATTGATATTTCTCCCAGCAATCTTGATTCCAGCTTGTGTTTCTTCCAGTCCAGCGTTTCTCATGATGTACTCTGCATAGAAGTTAAATAAGCAGGGTGACAATATACAGCCTTGACATACTCCTTTTCCTCTTTGGAACCAGTCTGTTGTTCCATGTCCAGTTCTAACTGTTGCTTCCTGGCCTGCATACAGATTTCTCAAGAGGCAGGTCAGGTGGTCTGGTAGTCCCCTCTCTCTCAGAATTTTCCACAGTTTATTGTGATCCACACAGTCAAAGGCTTTGGCATAGTCAAGAAAGCAGAAATAGATGTGTTTCTGGAACTCTCTTGCTTTTTCCATGATCCAGCAGATGTTGGCAATTTGATCTCTGGTTCCTCTGCCTTTTCTAAAAGCAGCTTGAACATCAGGAAGCTCAATGTTCACATATTGTTGAAGCCTGGCTTGGAGAATTTTGAGCATTACTTTATTAGCGTGTGAGATGAGTGCAATTGTGCAGTAATTTGAGCATTCTTTTGGCATTGCCTGAAAGATGATGCTGTGAAAGTGCTGCACTCAGTATGCCAGCAAATTTGGAAAACTCAGCAGTGGCCACAGGACTGGAAAAGGTCAGTTTTCATTCCAATCCCAAAAAAATGCAGTGCCAAAGAATGTTCTTTACTTTACTGATGACTTATTCTTTTCCCTAGCAGTCAGCCTTGGTTTTGGCTAATAGGATTAATGTTTTTTTTAATCAGGTAGTCACTCTAGTGTCTGTGTGAAAAGTATTCAGTTGAAGGCGAGCAGAATTTCCACGCCAAAATATGTCACTTTGGCACGAGGATCATTTTGACATAAAGGCAATCAAAACCGAGAAGATTCAGAAAACTTCTTTACCTCCCCATCTCCAGCCCAGCTGCCTAAATTTACACTGGAAAAAAGGCCTGTAACAAGAAGAAAGCTTTGACCATAGGTCATCCCTGAAGGCTCAACAGGTAGAGAATCTGTCTGTCAGTATAGGAGACACAGAGATATGGGTTCAATCCCTGGGGCCAGGAAGATCCTCTGGAGAAGAAATGGCAACCACCTCCAGTACTCTTGCCTGGAAAATTCCATGGACAGAGGAGTCTGGTGGGCTACAATCGAAAGCTTCAGACATGACTGAGTACACGTGCACCTTTTTACCCAAGACGCTTATCTGCATAGCAAGACAACCATTAGCTTTCTAAACATCTCCTCTCTTCTTCCTGTGAATCACTCTCATCTCCTCTGTACCCTCCAGATCTCGAACTCTGTCCTTAGCTCAGGATGCTATATAGCCCTCAACTGCCTGAATGCCTCTGAGTCTCATATTTACAGCATTCCCAATCATCCAAAAGTAAATGTTTTTCTCTTGTTTATTTGTTATGTTCATTTGATTATTAGACAAACCAAAGAAGCTAGAAGGGTAAAAGAAAAATTTCCCCTCCCACAGTGTATTATTTGCAAAGGGCTGAATACTTATCTTTGAAGAGACTAGACATCAACTCTAAATAGTATTCCACTTATAAATAAGAACAAGCGATATTAGACAGCTATCACTTTAATTTGCCAGAAAAATTGTAATGCTTCTTTAAGATATTTACAGCGCTTTCTAACTTAAAAATCTGGAAAGAAAATATGATAAATTTATGACAGGAAGACAAAATCTTTTTAGAAGGGAGAGGTTCTTGCTACTAAAAATGTTTAATGATTAACTGCCTCCAGGATAAGTGGGGCCAGGCCATATGTAAAACCAGGATTAATGACTGGGTGAGAAGAAATGTGTTTCCATACCAAAGTGTTTTAAAATAAATCTTAGAATGTTATTTTTCATATATCATAACCACAACTGAATTATAAGGAGACTGTTAAAGCTTGCTAGCTTTTAAGAGTTTTGGCTTCTGTAATGAATGGTGTGATCAGTGTTTTCAATGAACGGGGGTTCAGAGAGGGTTAGTGTATTTATGTGAAATAGTACTTCCTCTGCAATACGCTAAGTATCCCTGAAAAATCTGTGTGTCAACATAAATTTCCTAGACTCATTTGGGTTTGCTGTTATCCACAAAACCATACGAAAGAGAGCTATCGCCATGTACTATGGCGGGTTAGGAAATTTTATTGCCAAAAACAATTCAGCATTTAGATCTTCAGAGTTTATATATAATTCAATGACAATTTTACTATTGACATTAAAATGATGGGTTTTATTTTGTTATCTTTTTTCAGCTGAAGCCAAATGGAAAAAATGTGACTTTCCTAAAAGTAAAGTGAAATAAATGAGTCAGTGAAAACTATTAACATCATTTAAAAGGTGTGACAGAGTGACTATTGCCTTCAAACTGTGCATTTAAGCAAGTATGCTTGAAGAAAAATAGGCCAGTTCACATATGTAAAGCTTATGCATAACTGGAAAGAAGGGACTGATTGATGGCAGTTTAAATTATTACAATATGTTTTCATTTAGCATGTGTAGCCAAGAATTATGAATGTGGGTTTTGGGTGCCTATTGATAGAGCAGTTTTGAAATTATCTTTGTACTGGTTATGAAATATGTTTGCTAATAAAAGTAATGGAGTAACTGAGTACAGAAAGAGTACTGAAATTAGTTATTGGCATACTGAAAGGGCGTGTGCTCCGGGGGAGCTGGAGAAATATATTATATACTTGAATGCTAATCTATCACTTCTTTGGGCTTCCCAGGTGGCTCAGTGGTAAATAATCTGCCTGCCAATGCAGGAGTCTCAGGAGACGCCAGTTTCATCCCTGGGTCAGGAAGATGCCCTGGAGAAGGAAATGGCAATCCACTCCAGATTCTCTTGCCTGGAGAATCTCATGGACAGACGAGCCTGGTGGGTTACAGTCCAAGGGTCACAAAGAGTCAGACACAACAGAGCATGCACGCACAAACACATGCGTGCCACCACTTATTCACTTTGTAATTTAAGCAAGTCACTTAAGCTCTTCAAGCCTCAGTTTATGAATCTCAGGTTCCCTACCTCACAGGGCCCAGTGAAAAATCAGAGTGTTAGCTGCTCAGTCTTGTTTGACTCTTTGCAACCCCATGAACAGGAGCCCACCAGGCTCCTCTGTGGCATTCTCCAGGCGAGAATATTGGAGAGGGTAGCCTCTGCCTTCTCCAGGGGATCTTCCCAATCCAGGGATCGAACCTGGGTCTCCTTCATTGCATGCAGATACTTTACTGTCTAAGCCACCAGGGAAGCCCAGAGCCCTGTGAGGACTACGTAAATTACACCACTCAACTAATGCTAGTTTTCCACCTCTTTCCAAACTACTTCTACAGCCCCAACTTACTGACAAATAATTGGTATGCTAATTACTAAAAGACTGTATGAAGGTGAAGTCGCTCAGTCGTGTCCGACTCTTTGCGACCCCATGGACTGAAGCCTACCAGGCTCCTCAGTCCATGGAATTTTCCAGGCAAGAGTACTGGAGTGGGTTGCCATTTCCTTCTCCAGAGGATCTTCCCAACCCAGGGATCAAACCCAGGTCTCCCGCACTGCAGGCAGACACTTTAACCTCTGAGCCACCAGGAAGCCCAAATAAAAGACTGTATATATTTTGTAAACCAGGGTACCTAAGGTTCTCTACTGGACAATGCTGTTAACCTACTCCCAAACATTATATTTCTTTCCAAGAAAAATTCTGTAATTAGGGCTCTTTAATAATTTAGGAGAGTCTTTCCAACTAGACTCATATTTTACTAACTTGCATTTCACATAAGTACATTACCAATAATAACCTTTCCAAGCTTTAGTATACACCAACATAGGGGAAGACGAACATAAGCAGCTTGATTAAACTAGTGCACCTTGGGAAAGCAGGAATTATCAGGTCAAAATGACTTATCATACTTAACTCGGTTAATCTAGTTAGCCAACATTGTTACTGCTTACAACTGCCAAAGTTCCTTTCCCTGAGTTTGTACTTTCCAATCTAAGGAGGCATCCTTCAGTCACACCTAGATCCAGATCCCAGATCTGCCATTTACTATGTGGCTGATCTGGGTAATTAGTTGGCTTTGCTTAGCTTCAACATCTTCATCTGTAAAATAAGGAAACTCTACCAACTGCACAGGGTTATTGGCTATACCAAATAAAATTATACATATAAAGCACCTACTAGGCATTTAATACATGTTGGTTTCCTCCCCATATGGAACTGCTTAAGTTAGAATTCCAGCAGGAGCTCCAATGGATTTTAAAAGCTGTAAACAACATAGAACTCCACAAATATTTACTACACCACTGCTATATTCTACACCAGTGCCTGAGTTGCATATATAAACTACATATACCAAGCATAGAGCCTGGAATGTAGATGCTCAATAAATATTAGCTGTGTTTCTTTCAAGCCCAAGGAGTTTACTATCAAAAAAGCAAGAGACATCAAACTACCATAAAATATGAAAAGTAAGAAACCTGTGGATAAAAACATGAAAACATCAAAACAAAGGATAATTCCAATGGATGGGAGGGACACTGAGTAAAACAACAGTGATTTCACTTTCACTTTTCACTTTCCTGCATTGGAGAAGGCAATGGCAACCCACTCAGTGTTCTTGCCTGGGGAATCCCAGGGACGGGGAGCCTGGTGGGCTGCCGGCTATGGGGTCGCACAGAGTCGGACACGACTGAAGCGACTTAGCAGCAGCAGCAGCAGCAGAGGGAGGAGGGCATTCCATGAATGAAGAACATCAGGAACAGAGGCAAGAAAGTTTCCATTGTGCTGGGAAATATAAACAGAGTTACCCAGAGTGCTTGATCTTCCTGGTTGTTCACAGGAAGGGGGGAAATGGGGAGTAGGGAGGAAGTGAATGACAGGCAATGCAGATGGAAACCCAGGCTGCTTATGAAGTCTGTCACACTGAGCTGGACTGTTGCTAAATAACAAGGAACAACTTGATTTAATTTATTTTTTAAATAATAATCTTGGAGTCACTTTCAAGGGGTAAGGGGTACAACCTGGGTTCAGTTCAGTTCAGTAGCTCAGTTGTGTCTGACTCTTTGCAACCCCATGGACTGCAGCATGCCAGGCTTCCCTGCGCATCACCAACTCCCAGAGCCTACACAAACTCATGTCTATCGACTTGGTGATGCCATCTAACCATCTCATCCTCTGTCAGCTCCTTCTTCTCCTGATCTGAATCTTTCCCAGCATCAGGGTCTTCTCCAGTGACTCAGTTCTTCGCATCAGGTGGCCAAATTATTACAGTTTCAGCTTCAGCATCAGTCCATCGAGTGAATATTCAGGACTGATTTCCTTTAGGATGGACTAGTTGGATCTCCTTGCAGTCCAAGGGACTCTCAAGAGTCTTCTCCAGCACCACAATTTGAAAGTATCTGGCAGAGAACCATGAAAAGAAGTAACTTGTTTCCCTCTGATAAAGAAGAAAGCATGGCGAGTGCAAGGCCACCTGCACACACAGGACAGTCCTACCAGCTGGCACACAAGGCAGGGAAAAGAATAAAGAAGAAGAGGCTGTGCAAAGAACAGTGATTAAGTATAACTCTGTAGTCTAATTCCTGAATGCAGCCCCTCAGCCTTACTACTACTCAGTGGCTGCACGAATCTGAAATGTCATTTCAACTCTCTGAGCTTCAATTTATTCACTTTAAAAAGAGAGAGAACAAGATAAGCCACATTCTTTGGTTGCTATAAAGATTATGTGAAAAAAAATTTTAAAGATTATGCGAGATGATTCAGACAAAGGGCTTACCCCCTTGGACTTCAAAGAGATCAAACCAGTCAATCCTAAAGGAAATCAATCCTGAATATTCATCAGAGGGACTGATGCTGAGGCTGAAGTTCCAATACTTTGGCCACCTGATGTGAAGAGCCAACTCATTAGAAAAGACCCTGATGCTGGAAACAATTGAAGACAGGAGGATAAGGGGGCAACAGAGGATGAGAAGGTTGTATGGCATCAGCGACACAGCGGACACGATTTTAAGCAAACTCCGGGAGTTGGTGAAGGACCGGGAAGCCGGGTGGTGCTGCAGTCCATGGGGTTACAGAGTCAGACATGACTGAGTGACTGAGCAACAACAAATAACTATTTCCCAAGGAACAAAAAGACAGTGCCAATTAGTAATGGGAAGGAGAGATGTTTTTCAATGCAAAGAATGTGATTAGTCGCTCAGTCGTGTCTGACTCTTTTTGACCCCATGGACTTGTAGCCCACCGGGCTCGTCTATGTGGATTCTCCAGGTAAAAATAGTGGAATGGGTTGCCATGCCCTTCTCCAGGGAATCTTCCCAACCCAGGGATTGAACCCAGGTCTCCCGCATTGCAGGCAGATTCTTTACCAGCTGAGCTACCAAGGCAATCCTGTAAGTATTATTACAATGCAGAGAATATACTGGCAATTTAATCTAAAGAAGCTGAGCAACTAGTTTCTGATTTTTTGATTCTACAACAGGGAGTGACTTAAATAAGAGATTCAAAGAGAATAGAGGCAATGGACACTTAAATAGAAAAATACCATCCACAGAACCATCATTATTAGTGAAATGTCTTGTCCCTGGTCCATTACATATCCAGACTGCCACAGAAGGAAAACCGATGTATACCTCAAAAGTGAGCAAACTAACATGGGAAAGGCAACTGCACGATAGAATGAAATCTGAGACTGTCAAACTTATCAAAGAACATACGCCCTGGAATGCATTAATCTAGACCTTATTTCTTCATGGGTGAGATGAGGAGATCAAATAAGATCAGTGATTCTCAGTGGAGAAGGCAGCTCCCCTAATTCAGGTGGGATACTCATCAGATTCTGTAAAATCACCAACCCGCCCCCACCACCACCGCCACAATACCACAGAAGACAGCTCCCGTCCCCTGGATTTTCTTACAATGCCTTACAGGGAGCGCTGTCCTCCCTGGTAGCCACTAGCGGATGGTGAGCCATGAGCACGACTCTCACGTGCCATCAGTTTAGCCCAGTTTAGTTGCTCAGTCCTTTCCAACTCTTTGTGACCCCATGTGCCATATCATGTGCCATATCATCAGGGATATTTGGATGGAAAAAAAATTGAGACTCCACATCTGCTCTGTCCACTTTGGTAGCCACGATAATGAGTGGCAACCAATGACTTGAAACATGGTTACATGGAATTGAACTGTGCTTTACATGTAAAATACACACCAGAGTTTGAAGAGTACATACCCCCCCCAAGAGCGTAACATAGGTCATTAATAACTTTTTATGTATTACATGTTAAAATTATAATGTTCTGAATATGTTGAATCAAATAACATATATTATTTAAATGAATTTTACCTGCTTTTTCTTTTTAGAACTTCACTAGAATATTTAAAATTACACGTATGTCTCACATTATATTACTTCTAGACAGCTCTGCTCGAGTTGAAATTCTTACATGCCTTCTGGTGCAATAATTCTATGCTATCATGATTCCTGTTAAAAGGGTAAAATAAAGCATAACTAGTTCTTGCCTCCTTGTGGGGAACAGCACAAAAACGTTTTTAAAGTTCCAAATATAAAAGATGGACACTAAACACCAAACCAACACTAAATACCATCAAGTACAAAAGAACATTACTTTTTAAAAAATGAAATGTAAGTTTATTACTTAAAACCATTCACACACTGACGTAGGAAAGAATAGTGCATGCCCAAGGTAAAATATTCTTTTGTTTCAATTAAACTCTTAAATTAATGTTGAACATAATTTGACAAAAATTAGATTATTTGTTTTAGGAATGTAATTGTTTTAGAAGCTGCTCATTGGCACAGGGGAAAAATTAAGTCTCTTAAAATTAAAAATGACACAGTACCATTTTTCTAAGAAGTAATTAAATCCTGGTTGGCAATTTAACATAGTCAGAGATATTCTCTACAATATTTTATTTCCAGAATACAGGCAGGACGTCTGAGTTGTAGAAGGCAAGGGTCTTAAACTTTATTATACATGACAAGGGAAGGATAAACACTATAGAATAAAAGGATATGGCAAAAAAGGATCTATACAATGAGGAGAGCAATGTAAACACTTAGGGGAATGACATTTTTAAACTTCTCTGACTGTGAGTAAAAGCTTTAGTTTGGGAGTCAGACAGACCTGGTTTAAATCTACTCTGCCTAACTCCAAATCCCATGTTCTTAAGCACTTCATGTATCTTCATATAAGTATATGATTGTGAATTTGTATGCAAACACAGACACATGCTCTTCACTCCTTGGCCAAATCTTTTGTTTTCCAGTTTTTATCAATCACCTTTATTTTCTTTCAGTTGGAGGAAAATTGCTTTACAATGCTGTACTGGTTTCTGCCATACAACAACTCAAATTGGCCATAATTTTACATATATCCCTTCCCTCTTGAGCCTCCCTCCCCTCCACCATCTCATCCCTCTAGATCATCAGAGACTACCAAGCTGGGCTCCCTGTGTTATACAGTAATTTCCCACCAGCTATCTGTTTCACACGTGGTAGTGTATATACAGGACTTCCCTGGCAGCTCAGCTGGGAAAGAATCCGCCTGCAAGGCAGGAGACCCCAGTTCGACTTCTGGGTCGGGAAGATCTGCTGGAGAAGGGATAGGCTACCCACTCCAGTTTCCTTGGGCTTCTCTGGTGGCTCAGCTGGTAAAGAATCTGCCTGCAATGTGGGAGACTGGGTTCAATCCCTGGGTTGGGAAGATCCCCTGGAGAAGGGAAAGGCTCCCCACCCCAGTATTCTGGCCTGGAGAATTCCACGGACTGTACAGTCTGTGGTGTTGCAAAGAGTCAGATGTGTATATATATGTTGATGCTACTTTCTCCATTCTAACTTTTTGAATAAATAATTGGCAACTTCTTCCTTAAAAAATACTCCTCAGCACATATTTGCCAAGAAGTGTTTATCTACATCATTTGCCCTGCTAACATTTTACTTTATAAATTCTCTCCTTACAATTTCTCCTAAAATACTTCTCCTATCTGAGTGTATCCTATAAGATTTGATATTCTATGTGATATAGATGTGGTATGGGATTTCTGTTTTTTCCCCTAAAATTAACAAATGAAAATTATATGCAGCTATGAAGATTCAGATATATAGCTCAAGATTTGATGATAAACATTAGGATCCAAATTTTCTGGCAGGAGAACTACCTTCTCTGATAGCACATTTAAATACTGACTTAGGGAAATTCATTACAATTCCGCATAGGCTTAGCTCCAATATTAGAAATATGCCTCTAGGCTCATTTGTAGAAGAATTTCTTATTCAGCATCTCAGCTACACAGGTTTCCACACAGAAATGAGCAGGTAAAAATGGTTGGAGCTTCATAATGAGTCAACATTAACATAATTACTTTCCATTTCATCTATTACAGTACACTGTTTGACTCTCTCATTTCTTTTCATTTCAATCATTCCTTTAGAACACCCACAAGGCCCTGTTAAAGAAATGAGACTTCAGAGGCTGTGCTATAGAAACTGAGGTGAGCTAAACACTCTTGAAATTATCCCATAGAAGTGAACAAATTTCCCAAACTACCATAAATGGTGCAATTCTGTACTCTAATATAATATTTCTTTACATCTCTTAAACTAATGTATACAATTAGGTAATGGCATGAAAATGATTTACTTTGGCATCACAAAGCGTGACTATAAAATAACTATCTTGTTTTATTTTTTTAACAAACAGAATTAATCTTCCACATGTGAACTGCCTATCACAGTTACCTCAGGGGCTAGATACACACTGTAATTAGGCTGCCACTGCTGAAAACATCTCTGAGCATCTTTTTGAATGAAGGAATTACCTTCAGGGACAGTTTAACACCCAAACAATAAAACATGTCTCACTGCTTTACATTTTAAGGCCAGGATTTGATTAATTTAGGCACCCATCTTATTCATCAAAGTTAAGGCAGAAAATGCTGGATATTGCTAAACAGTATTTATTGCACTCATCTCACACGCTAGTAAAGTAATGCTCAAAATTCTCCAAGCCAGGCTTCAGCAATACGTGAACCATGAACTTCTTGATGTTCAAGCTGCTTTTAGAAAAGGTAGAGGAACCAGAGATCAGATCACCAACATCTTCTGGATCATCGAAAAAGCAAAAGAGTTCCAGAAAAACATCTATTTCTGCTTTATTGACTCTGCCAAAGCCTTTGACCGTGTGGATCACAATAAACTGTGGAAAATTCTGAAAGAGATGGGACTACCAGGCCATCTGACCTGCCTCTTGAGAAATCTGTATGCAGGTCAGGAAGCAACAGTTAGAACTGGACATAGAACAACAGACTGGTTCCAAAGAGGAAAAGGAGTATGTCAAGGCTGTATATTGTCACCCTGCTTATTTAACTTCTATGCAGAGTACATCAGGAGAAACACTGGGCTGGAAGAAGCACAAGCTGGAATCAAGATTGCTGGGAGAAATATCAATAACCTCAGATCTGCAGATGACACCACCCTCATGGCAGAAAGTGAAGAGGAGCTAAAAAGCCTCTTGAAGAAAGTGAAAGTGGAGAGTGAAAAAGTTGGCTTAAAGCTCAACATTCTGAAAACGAAGATCATGGCATCTGGTCCCATCACTTCATGGGAAATAGATGGGGAAACAGTGGAAACAGTGTCAGACTTTATTTTGGGGGGCTCCAAAATCACTGTAGATGGTGACTGCAGCCATGAAATTAAAAGACGCATACTCCTTAGAAGAAAAGTTATGACCAACCTAGATAGCATATTGAAAACCAGAGACATTATTTTGCCAACAAAGGCCCATCTAGTCAAGGCTATGGTTTTTCCTGTGGTCATGTATGGATGTGAGAGTTGGACTGTGAAGAAGGCTGAGTGCTGAAGAATTGATGCTTTTGAACTGTGGTGTTGGAGAAGACTCTTGAGAGTCCATTGGACTGCAAGCAGATCCAACCAGTCCATTCTAAAGGAGATCAGCCCTGGGTGTTCTTTGGAAGGAATGATGCTGAAGCTGAAACTCCAGTACTTTGGCCATCTCACATGAAGAGTTGACTCATTGGAAAAGACTTCATGCTGGGAGGGATTCGGGGCAGGAGGAGAAGGGGACGACAGAGGATGAGATGGCTGGATGGCATCACGGACTCGATGGATGTGAGTCTGAATGAACTCTGGGAGTTGGTGATGGACAGGGAGGCCTGGCGTGCTGTGATTCATGGGGTCGCAAAGAGTCGGACACGACTCAGCGACTGAACTGAAGTGAACTGATTTCCACTCTCAGAAGATAAAGATTTACTACCATCAAGGATATTCAAGAGAAACAGCACTTGAGTTCAAATAAAAGCCCCAGTGGTTAGTATCCAGCAACTTGCTGGGCAGCTTGCTGAAATTCTGAGTCAGAATATTTTGTAAATAAGATGACATCTGTAAAAGTACCAGCATGGTGCCTAATAAGAAGTAAGCGATCCAAAGACGAACATACTATATTTACACAGTAGGAAATAAATTGTAGAAGTCACATATGAAAAATCTTACTAAAATAGCTCTGATGTGTTGCCAGTGATACAAAGAAATCCTGCTCCATTTTAATGACAGAATTATATCCTTTTTGATACCATACACACATCCCTGAAGGTAGCCTAAATATTTTCACAACCAAACTCCAAGTCGCCTTTCTATTTGAATGGCACTGAAACATGTATAATATCATATATGAAATGAGTTGCCAGTCCAGGTTCGATGCATGATACTGGATGCTTGGGGCTGGTGCACTGAGACGACCCAGAGGGATGGTACGTGGAGGGAGGAGGGAGGGAGGTTCAGGATGGGAAACACATATATACCTGTGGCAGATTCATGTTGATGTATGGCAAAACCAATACAATATTGTAAAGTACTTAGCCTCCAATTAAAAGAAATAAATTTATATTTTTTAAAAATATATAATCAAAACTTTTGACCACCTACTATTTCTAGGCACTATTCTACACACTGAAGGAGACAAAGAAAACATAGTGTTTGTCCTTAAGATGTAGAAATGACTAAATAGTTGCTTCAGTGTGACCTGTTCAACCAGAAGGCTACACTATCACACCCTGAAGTTCATTGAGTACTCCCTCAGCTACACACACACAACTTATGCAAAAACCTGCTAATAAGATGTAAACATGTTCACCTATGAAGCTATTTTTGCAGTTCCTTTGGGAACTAGTGTGACATGACATATAGTTCAAATTTTTATATCCATACTTCACAAAATACCCTTACCTAATATTAATAGGTAAAAAATAACTGATATCTAAAATCCCACTACTTGGCTTCCCAGTGACATCATTTTTCTTTGAAGCACACAAGAAAAGGAATACATTGCATGTGAATTTTACTTTACCACTCTTGGCTAGAATGTTTATACTCCTTATATTAAATACACCTGTACTGCTGCAAAATGAAATTAATCAAGTGCTCTAAGATTCCAAGTTGAGAAAAATAGAGCCGTCATGCAAAATAAAATTTTGCAGCTATTTTTTCTATTCTGTAATGAGTATAAATAATTGGTCTAGGTCAGCCTGATTACTTAGCCTATCAGAGGAAAAAAGAATAGTTAGTCATTAATTATATCATTAAATTATGCAAAATCCAAGACTGTTTTGCTAATAAACTAGAGTATAATTAGCTATATAATTATATGGAGATCAATATTCCTTTGAGAACAGTCATTTATCATGAGAAAAATTCATTCCATAACCAAACAGCCTTTTATGAGTACCTTAAACTTTAGACAACAAAAGTTCTCTAAATCATTTAGATTATATAAGCCAAGGACTCTGGGTACAAATTCTTGTCTAGATTTCAAGGCCCTGAATACCACTGTAGTTAAGACTCCATGCTTAACCACAGTGGTGCAACTGCAAAAACTAGGCCAATGTCAAACGTGACACTCAGACACTACCCCCCACCACAGGAGAAAGAACTAACTGTATAAGAGCTATGTAGATAACTGCATTTATAACTAAATAAGATTCTTTTGTATAAACTAATCCAAAATTTAAAAAATCTTTTAAAAATCTGAAACAAAATCTGATAAGACAATATACTTCCAAGGCAATGAATATTTAAAATTCCTGAGATATAGAAATATCTTCCTTCTGTTTTGGCATGCCTGGTGGGGCAGGAGAAGGTAAAAGGTGATTAGAAAAGTCTTTGGCCCCCTTCTCTTTTGAAAATGTCTTTAAAATCACCAAACATGGTGCTGATTCAGTTTTCCATCTAACCCAAGAATCTTTAGGTGGTTTTACTGTCCCTCTAGGGTCAGCCCAAGTGGCCACTGGGGAAGGGAGAGATCTCTTTAACCTCTACTTGACAGTGGGCATGCAGAGGATAGAAGGTAGGACCAATGCCCCGGCTACATAGTAATAGGAGAAAGTGAGGGACTTACTAGAGCTTGCCCTTGCCCTTCCTCTTTGCAAATTATCAGAGGCTTTTAACATTCAGTGGGTTTACAACACTGACTGGCTACATTGACTAGGTTTTACCACTCTGTACTAATTAACACAGAGGTAACACAGCATAAAGATTAGATAAAGATTGATTTCCAAAGCAAGACATATGGAGGCTACAAATACTGGTTCCACCACTTACTATATGTGGAAATCTGAATAAGCAAGTTACTTAACCTCTCTGGGCCTCAGTTTCCCATTTGTAAAATGGGAATAATAATTGCACCTACCTCATGTTGTTGTGATGGTGAAATTAGTTCATGGAGTAAAAGCACTCAGAACAATGCTCAACACATAATTAGCATCCAGTTAATACTGGCGATTTTTATCCTTGGCTGTTGTCATTATTATTATACTATTTCCTTACTTCCTAGCATGTGCCTTCTTTTTGGATTGGGCCAGGTACCTCCTCACCATTTTTTAAATTCCATTTTTGTTATCCTTCTCCCAGTAACATACTTTAAAATCCAATTCAACTGTCATCTACTCCACGAAGTCTTCCCTGCTTTGGAAGAGGCAATTTAACATAGTAATAAAAACACCTCTCGAGTCAGAAGGTTCTCTCTCAGTATTGCTACTGACTAGGTATAATTCCTTGGACAAATTATTAAACCTCTCTCCAAAGATCAAATGAGATACTTGTTAAAATTTAAATAAGGGCTTCCATCTGTATCAGATATATAAGAATCTACAAGTTTATATATTACATGTTCCTCTTTTTCACCATACTGCTTTTGATATCCATTTTGAATATCATATATGGTAATTTTCTTAAATGTATTAATTATGCATTTATAATTACTAAAGGAAAAGTTTAGAGTGGTGGCTCAATTGGTAAAGAGTCTGTCTGCAATGCAGGAGACCTGAGTTCAATCCGTAGGTCGGGAAGATCCCCTGGAGAAGGAAATGGCCACCCACGACACCCACTTCAAAATAGGTCTTCAAAGTGTATCTCAAACTGTTGAGTAGGAATAGTAGTTTCACTAGTTGCTACAAATTACCATCCAAGAAGTATATAGCAAGTGGGACAATCTAAATGAAGCTGGTTTGAAAAAATAATACTTATATCAAAACATTCCTTGACAAGACTAGGTGCTCAGTAATGTTGAAGAAATCCTATATCTTCTTTATGATCATGTGAGGGTATAAAGCACATAAATCACTGCTTTCATGTACATCACTGCAGGATAAGAAACTCCTTTGAAAAGTCATCAGGTTGAGTAAGTGAAAAATCTATGGACCCATCTGAATTTTCTGGACTCACTCTTATATATGTAGCTGTTCAGCAGCTCAGTTGTGTCTGACTCTGACTCCATGGACTACAGCACACCAAGCTTCCTCGTCCTTCACCATCTCCTGGAGCTTGCACAAACTCATGTCCATTGAGTCCATGATGGCATCCAACCATCTCATCCCCTGTCATCCCCTTCTGCTGCCTTCAATCTTGCCCAGCATCAGGGTCTTTTCCAGTGAGTCAGCTCTTCACATCAGCTGGCCAAAATATTGGAGTTTCAGCTTCAGCATCAGTCCTTTCAATGAATATTCAAGGTTGATCTCCTTTAGGATTGATTCATTTGATGTCCTTGCAGTCCAAGGGACTCTGAAGAGTCTTCTCCAACACCACAGTTCAAAATCATCAATTCTTCAGCACTCAGCTTTCTTTATAGTCCAACTCTCACATCCATACATGATTACTGGAAAAGCCATAGCTTTGACTATATGGACCTTAGTCAGCAAGGTACTATCTCTGCTTTTTAATATGCTATCTAGGTTATTCATAGCTTTTCTTCCAAGGAGCAAGTGTCTTTTAATTTCATGGCTGCAATCTCTATCTACATTTTGGAGCCCAAGAAAATAAAGTCTGTCATTGTTTCCATTGTTTCCCCATCTATTTGCCATGAAGTAATGGGACTGGATGCCACGATCTTAGTTTTCTGAACGTTGAATTTCTATAGGTTTGAATGTTGAGTGTATATATAATTTAATATCTGAATCTAACCCTTTAAATGTTTTGACCAGTCTTGGAGAGCACTGCACGTGCCTTCCTATGTAAAATGTAAGTATTACACTATTCATTTTAACACAGGTTATGAAAACAGAACCAAAATGCATATTTAAAATATACGAAATTGTAATTTTTGACCTTAAATATAGCTTTAAATGAGCAACAGTGAGAGCCCTGCATGGAACAACTGACTGGTTCAAGATTGAGAAGGGAGTACACAGGGCTGTCTGCTGCCACCCTGTCTGTTTAACCTATACGCTGAGCGCATCATGAGAAATGCCGGACTGGATGAGCTACAAGCTGGAATCAAAACAGGAAGGAGAAACATCAACCTCAGATATGCAGATGATACCACTCTAATGGCAGAAAGCAAAGAGGAACTAAAGAGCCTCTTGATGCGGGTGAAGGAGGAGAGTGAAAGAGCTGGCTTAAGACTAAATATTAAAAAAAAAAAAAAAAAAAAACCCTAAGATCAAGGCATCTGCCCCCATTACCATATGGCAAACAGAAGGAGAAAAGGAGGACGTAGTGACAGATACCCTCTTCTTGGGCTCCAAAATCACTGCGGATGGTGACTGCAGCCACGAAATCAGAACACGATTGTTTCTTGGCAGGAAAGCGATGACACACCTAGATGGTGTGTTGAGAAGAGACACATTACTCTGCTGACAAAGGTTCATATAATCAAGGCTATGATATGCCCAGTGGTCACATACAGTTGTGAGAGCTGGACTACCAAAGCATCGATGCCTCCAAACAGTGGTGGTGGAGAAGACTCTGGAAGGTCCCGTGGACAGCAAGGAGATCAAACCAGTCAATCTTAAGGGAGATCAACCCTGAATATTAACTGGAAGGACTGAAACTGAAGCTGAAGCTTCAGCATTTTGGTCATCTGATGTGAACAGACAGCTCACTGGAAAAGTCCCTGATGCTGGGAAAGATTGAGGGCAGACAGAGAAGAGGACATCAGAGGATGAGATGGCTGGATGGCACCACTGATGCAATGGACATACACAAAGGCAAACACCGGGAGATGGTAAGGGACAGGGAGGCCTGGCGTGCTGCAGTGCATGGGGTCACAAAGATTTGGATACAACGAGGAGACTGGGAGAACAACAATAGCTGTAAATGCTAGTTAAAATAAAAAACATAACACCAGGTTTAAAAATACATTACAAAAAGCAATTAAAGATAATAGAAAACTTTCCCTCAAATTCCCTCGGTGTTTCTGTATATAAACTCCTATACCACTTTGTATATTATTCATTAATTTTTTAACTTCAAAAGTCCTTCAATTTACCACTCTATATACTTAATAAGCTAAATCCATGCTTCCAAACAGAATTTCCCAGATTTGTGTCTCCCCCTTGACATATATGCATTTCCAAAAAATGCCCTTCAAAAGGCAAATAACAAGGAAAATAATTAGGCATATCAATTCACTATAAATAACAAAAATCTAAACAGAAGTGATTTTTATCTGAAGGCAACACTTCTACCACTGCTTGCAAATCATAGACAAGTATACCGTCTCATGTTTTACTTTTAAGAAGTATGAAAAATAGGAACTCTGAAGTTGGGGAAAGCCCTGGAATGATTGCCAACAGCAACTTTAATAGATGAGAAATATATTATCTCCCTGGGTCAAGTTTCTAACCAAATGTAAAGTGATATAAAAATCGTTTTATGGTCTGCCCTGCTTGCTTTGCACAAATCTACCCAGAAGACTAGTAAGCTTAAAATTTTTACCATGCAAACTCACTCCACAAGATAGTTTTACTGAACTTTAGTACTGCCACTGATCTTTAAAGGATCCATTCTTTATGTCTCTATCCAGAAAATAATCTATTTATTCCCACTTTTATTCCTCATTGCTAAATCAGTTTCCTTCTCTGTGAGATATACAACAGGGCATCCCATATTGACTCGATTTTAATTGCATCTACCATGGCACATTGTCAATGTATACATCAGGGGAAACTGAGAGACTTTTTTTTTTCATCATAAAAGTAATAAATGTGCACACTGAAAAATATACCAAACAGTACATAAAGATATGATGTAAAAAGTAAACATCTCACCTCCCAGAGCAGACCCCTGTTTAAGAGTTTTTTATGGATTATTCCACACATTTTATTATGTAAATCCAAGAACTTTCTCTCTCTCTCTCTCTCTCTCTCTCTCTCTCTCTCTCTCACACACACACACACACACACACACACACACCTTTGAAAAGACAGGCTCTTACCATATCCGCTCTTGGTCCCTTTTTTTTCCCCTATTATATCTCCATTAATACTGACTGGTCACACATATTTCAAGCTTTTTTCCTTCAAGTAAAATGATAGGACTGGACTTTTCTACCCCTTCAAGTTAGATGCAACTATCTGACTTTTTTGGCTGGTGCAATGTAGGTTTTTACAATATGGCAGAGCTTAGAATCCTGAGTGAGATTAACATGGGGCAGAGACACTCACTGACACACAATGAACATGGAGCATAAATAAAAAATTAGTCTTTGCTGTTTAAAGACTGAGGTAAAATTCTGAAGTTAATATCTCAGTGTAACTAGCCTATCTTCACTAACATCACATCTTGAAATCTGTTCATTTTTAAACACACAGAACTACCTCATTTACTAAAACAGCTTCATCATATTCTTTTATGATTCTTTTTTTAAAAAAATTTTAATTGAAGGATTATTAATTTGTTATACAATGTTTCAGGTGTATTATAATACTCTTTTGCATGAATGAAAATTTAGTTAACTTGATCTACAAGTATTTTGTGAGTATCTGCCCAGTCTTAAATAATGCATTACATGTTTTAGATGTTAAAGTTCACTTAATTCTCACAGAAAGTCTATGAGGTATAGATCGTATCCTTGTCCACGTTTTTACAGGTGAGGAAAATGAAATACATCAAGATTAAGTTAAAACTGTCCCTGAGTGCCCACAGATAATAAATGGTGAAAGTGAAGTGAAAGCATTAGCCGCTTAGTTGTGTATGACTTGCGACCCCAGGGACTGTAGCTCACGAGGCTCTTCTGTCCATGGAAGGAGAGCCAGAATTTGAAGGCAGCTGACTCGAGACTCAGTGCTTTTTTGGGGGGTTGGCGGAGCACCCACGCTGAGAAATATGAAATCTTAGTTCCCAAACCAGGGATCAAACTCATGCCTCCTGCAGTGGAAGTGTGGAGTCCTAACCACGGTAACACCGGAAAATCCCCCCCGAGTCAATGTTTTTAATCAACAAGTATATACCGCCTTTCCCTATTTTGGGGAACAGTACAGAAATATGCAAGAAAATATCAAGTACTAATAGCTACTATGATGAAAATAAAACACAGTAACATGATGACGAGTAGGAGTGACTTTATGGGAGGTATTTAGGAAAGGCTTCTTTGAGAAGTCATACTTAAACTGAGACCTAACTGATAAGAAAAGAGTAAGTCATGTAAAAAATCTGGGGAAAAAAGCTTTTGAAGTGGAGGGACTAGCTATGCAGAGACCCTAAAGTGGAAATGACTGGCTATATTCAAGAAACAGCAAAGCTAGTGTTGTGGGAGCACACTGAGCCAGAGAAAGAATGACGGCAGGGTATCTTCCTCATCCTCCCTTGGTGGACACGTTGCCTCCAATATTCTCATATACACATCTTCTTATATCTGCATAGGATGAAGAGTAGCATGGGCTTCCCTGATAGCTCAGTTGGTAAAGAATCTGCCTGCAGTGCAGGAGACCTCGGTTCAATTCCTAGGTCTAGAAGATCCCCTGGAGAAGGGATAGGCTACCCACTCCAGTATTATTGGGCTTCCCTTGTGGCTCAGCTGGTAAAGAATCCGCCTGCAATGCAGGAGATGTGGGGTAGATCCCTGGGTTGGGATCTAACCTGGGGAAGGGAAAGGCTACCCACCCCAGTATTCTGGCCTGGAGAATTCCATGGACTGTATAGTCCATGGGGTCACAAAGAGTCAGACACGGCTGACTTTCACAAGAGTAGGATAAATTTCAATGAATTGCTGAGCCAAATTTTGATAGAAATTATGAAATTTCCCATTTAATAAAAATGATAGGGAAAACACTAGTGCCAATAGTAGAAGAAAGTGCTTGTTTACTATACAAGCTCTCACACTATTGTCATTATCAGACGTGTTACACCATTCCTAATTTTAATTTGCTAGACTTGCTAAAGGTTATGAAACTGCTAGGTTAATCCACATTTAATTCTGTTTGAGGTATCTTTATATACTTATTGGTTATTTGTATTTATTTAGATGTAAACTTCCTACTTAATAGTTTTGCCTTTTTAAATTAGGATTTTAGTATGCCTGCATTTATTTTGTAAAGTCTTTGTACATTAAAAACATGAGGTCTTTGACACATGTGTTGCAAATACATTTTTTTCATTCTTTAATGTAATATTTAACCTTACAATCTTTTTATCAAATCAAAGTTTGGAAATCGAATAACTGATATCTACTGAGTTAAAATGTCTCTTCCATCACATGGTAAACTCCCATATATACTGAGGTCTATTGCTAGACTTTCTGTAATCCATCTATTTCTAAATCAGAATCAAACAATTTTAATTACTGTGGCTTTAACATTTTTTATTTGGTAGAATTAGTCCTCCTCCACTGCACTTTATTCCAGTTTTTTCCTGGTTATTCTCAAGTATTTATTCCTCTAAATAAAATTTCATTGTCAATTAAAAAAAAAAGAAAAATCTGTTTGAAGTTTTTATTCATATGTCATTGAATATTACTTACTGCTACAACAAATAGGACTTCCATTAATAGCCAGTTAACTCTTTATTTGTATATAAAAGTGCTATTAACTTTGATTATATTTATGTTACTATCAGATATTCATATAATGCACAAATAATTTTACATATTACTTTCTAACCTTTATATTCTTTTCTCTTATCTCATTGCATTAGCTAACACATTGCTCCCTTAGCACCCCAATCTAATAAAAAGAAAAAAAAGTAAAGGCCTAAAATTCACTGGTGATTACGAGCATCCTCATCTTGCTGCTAACTTACTGGGAATTCATCAGCATTTTCCATGTGCTTGCCTACGCCTGTGCTCAGTTGCTTCCTGCTCTTTGCGACGCTCTGGACTGTAGCCCCTAGGCTTCTCTGTCTGTGGGACTCTCCAGGCAGGATCCTCCCAGTGCAAGGACTGAACCCATGTCTCTCCAGGCTCCTGCACTGGCAGGTGGACACTTTACCAACTACACCACATGGGAAGCCCCATTTTAAATATAACATTACACTTGAAACATAACACTGTGTAAACATAACAGTGATATTTGGTTTGAAGATATATTTTTATCATGTTAAGGAAGTAACTTTTCCTACTGTATTAAACTTTTTTCAATCATAAAGTATGCTGAATTCTATCAAAGACCTTTGGATAATACATTGGAGACAATAATAAGTTTTCCCCTCTTTCTGTGGCATTTAAAAAATCTAAATACAATTGATTGACCAGATTTCATTTATCCACCTATTTACACTCCCCTTCCCCTGCCCTTCAGTACCTCAGCTGGTAAAGAACCCACCTGCAATGCACAAGACCCTGGTTCAATGCCTGGGTCAGGAAGATCTGGAGAAGGGATAGGCTACCCATTCGATTCCTGGGCCTTCCTGGTGGCTCAGATGTTAAAGTGGCTGTCTGCAATGTGGGAGACCTGGGCTCGATCCCTGGGTCAAGAAGATTTCCTGGAGAAGGAAATGGCAGCCCACTCCAGTGTTCTTGCCTAGAAAAATCCCATGGATGGAGGAGCCTGGTGTCCATGGGATCACAGTCAGACATGACTGAGCAACTTCACTTCAGAGACTTCAAAGTGACTTTCACTTTCACAAATATAAACATATTATTTAGGCACAATTTTCTCTGGCAACAATGTGCTGCCTTTCCACCAAATGACGCAAATCTATATATGAATTTCTCTGGTTTGTTTCCTTTTTGATATAAGCCACACCAACTTCCCTGGTATGGAAATGGGAAAAGAAAGTCTAGAGTGTAAAAATGGACTCAAAATTTTATATCATACAAATCAAGATCTCTCAAAGTCTTTGTGGATCACCAGTATCCCATGAATAAATGCACTGGAACCCCCTAAGATTTGGAAATGAGTTAACTAAAGTTAATTGGTTTTTCTACTGCGGGACATTTCTGATTATTTACTGTGCTAATGTGCACTGTGATTCTTCAGTGGAGGGGGTAAAATGTACAGCAGGCCAAATCTCCCAAAGTTATTTGGTCAAGACATTTCCCTCATCCACGTACAAGTACCAAGTCAGCAGGCACTGGCATCGACACATACACGTTGGGAGACCAGCCAGCCAATCTGCCTGCTCTTACCTGCTGCTGGTAACCAAGATGTCTGCCAAACCAAGAGCCTCTGTCCAGCAAGTGAGGATGAGGCTGACCCACTGAGAGAAGAAGAGATGAAAAAAGGGACAAAATCCTAGCACCATGCTCATCTTGTAACGGTCTCAAGCTTCACTCTTTTTGTACTAGTCCCATGCACACAGGCTACCAGGAGAAAACAGCAGTTCTCATACTGTGCCGAAAGCACTCCCAGGTATCGCAGGGACCCCGTCCAGGTCGTATGCAAGGTCAAAATGGTTCCCATAACAATACTAAGACATTATGTGACTTCTTCACTCACATTCTCGCACAAATCTATGATGGAGTTTTCCAGAGGCTACATGACCCAAGATGAACCATCACAACTGATGGCAGATGGAGTGTGTGCCTGTATATTCTTGTATTTTTTAATTTTCTCAACTTTAAATCTCATCAGAAAATAACAATAGGTATACTTCACATTGTAAAAGTTCTTTGGGGTCCACAATACCAGTGTAAAGGGGCTCTATAACCAAAAAGTCCGAAAGGCATTATAACTTAATGGTCTAAGTGGGCCTTATCCCCCTAACACAATTGGTCTTGCTATCTCTCGAATAGTAGCCCTCCAGATGTTCTTAGGTGTTAATTCTGTTTTTAATCTAACATGCTTTCTTCACTTGAACTACGGTTTAATATATTTACAATACTGTTTTCTTTGCACGAGTCACCTTAATTCTGCCAATTTGCCATTCAGGGAATCCTCTTCAAGCCCTTGGTCTGCTTTTTCTCTTTGAGTCTTTAGTTAATATTTTCTTTATAATAAGAAATTAAGCTCTTTTCAAAAGTGTTATATAGATAATAGATATAGCACTTGAAATATTAGAGTAATTAATTAAAATTATGACTTAATACAGTTTTCAGTAATCGATATAAATGAACTATTACCTAGTTTTATTTTCTAAGGATACTTTACTTTAATGGATCATCCTCGACTTGATACCAACATTTAACCAAGAAAATATGTCCAAGTAATGTGTTTTATGAAATAACCTAAACTTATACTACTTGTCACTTCATTAAAAATAATTCTATTTCTAATGTCTAGTTAATAATTTTCCCCAATAAATTCAAATATTAACTCTTTCACATAGTTAGCTCAACGACTCTGCTACTAGTTATGTAGCTCTCTACCTAGCTATATAAAACCTTGGGTAAGTCACTTCCCCTTCCCTTTCCCACTTTCAAAACGCACTGGACTAAAAGAACTCTTCTAGTTCCAACCATTTCTGACTTCACATGCATGCATGGTCCATACCATTTAGCTGGGTCGGCACCATAGTTCCTGCCCAAGGCAAAGTGTACACATATGCAACCTAATGACAGTATATGATTCTCAGAGATAATGTAAATTGGCGATAATCCAGACATAAGTAACTGATAGTAAAGTGTGTCTTTCTATGTTACTGTAATTCTAATTATTATTTACCTTTCATCATTGAGGAAAGATGGGGGGATAGCACAGATGTGGTTGATGAGGTGAAGAGTGATGTCACTAATAGTGACAAGGAGCACAGAGAAAAAGCAGAGGGGAGGCTAGCATGAGTAATAAGGAAAACTGATAGAGTCTATATTAGATATATTAAGTGTAAAAGGTGCCAACAGAACATTAATATAGCATAAAGTAATCATCATTATGGGCTAGTTACTACAGCATGTTCTCTAGAACAAGAAAACTGATAAAAGAAATTTGATCTAAGAGAATAATATAGGTATTTAGATTTCTAGTAGACCTGCTTACAGAGCAAGAAATGGTTCTTATTTCCAGTGTTTTAACTTAACATAATTTTCAACGCATATAAACAGAGCCAATTAAAAAACTCCACGGAAAAATCCCATGAAGATACACATAGTACCATTGTATAACTGATAATATTTTCCCCTCTCTGTTCATACTCTTTTATTTTTATTTATTGTTATTTTGTCTTTTCCATCATGGTTTATTATAAAATACCGGATATAGTTCCCTGTGCTATACAGTAAGATCTTGTTGCTTATCCACCCTATATACACATTTTTGCACCCAATCCATGCCTCCCTTATCCCACCTCCCCCTTGGCAACCACAAGTCTGTTCTCTATATAACTGACAGTATTCTTCTGCAAAATAGTTTTTTAAAGAAAGAAAGGAAATAAATGTCCTTCAAACAATTTACATAAAAATTTTGAAGTTTTTCAAAATGAAAATTTCATCTGATGAGAAAAATATCTGACACTTGTGAGGGAGAGAAAGCTTATTTTGTGACATGTAAACAACCACTTTCTAAAGGAATAAATATCTCACTTTGAGAGATATATCTAAGCAAAGCAACTGTCTTTGCTAACATGCATTTGCTAATATGCAGCATAGATTTGTAAATATGTGGTGAATGTTCAATTTAAACCTTTACATAAATAATCAGGGGATAAAATCATATGGTCCACGGACCCAACTGTTTACATAAGCAAACTGACGTTTTCCTTAAATAGCTCATGAAATTGGTCTTTTGAGAAAATCAAAAACACTGTGAGGGAAAAGCATCCCAATGAACATCTGTAGGTAAATTAACAAGTATATTTGTCCCTTACAACGATGCATAATGTTATCATCTCTTTCTGAATACATTAACTAAAACTGAAATTGTGAACATTTGTTTTTTAAGATCTTATTGCCATGAGTGTGGACACTGGGGCTTCTACTTGTAATACAGACAGCAGATGGGAAGATGTTACCAACTATCAGACTTGTGTTTATTTTACTTTTCACATCTGTACCAGAGCATTTCAGTCCCAATAAGTTGATAATTTAAGAATATACAATTTCCCCCATGTGTGCTCTTCAAATCTGGATGTCTGGTGCTCAGTTAAATTTCATCTATTGCAATTTTTTCCCTTACAAGGCATTATCTTTAGCTTCCCAGCCTATTAACAAAACAAAAAACCTAGCTACAAATCAATTTCTAAATGTTAACTCCCATTAAATCCACTATCATTATAGTCCCACCAAATATAAAACCTCCTAAATGTGGTAAAAAATAATTACTAATATGATGCCTTGTCTAAAAGGTAAAATCCAGACATGACCCAGTCACAGCTTAGAAGGAAAGGTGGAGATATTTACGTATCTATTTGCTTGTTTTCCCTTAGTCAAATCAATAGGACATACAATATATTTGTTGTTTATAATATCTTTTAAAAAAGATAGGTAAAAGAACTGCTGTCAGTACCTTTATCTTCTGCCTTCACATCATGAAAAAAAATAGAGAATATATTTTCATCCTTTATAAACAGAATGAAATTTAAATAATATTTCTTCTTCCTGAACTGAGTTGATAAATAAGGCAGAAACAAAGAGTTTATTAATTCTCTCAATGCAGAAACAAAGAGTTTATTAATTCTCTCAATGAATGCTACACTGTGAACACTGAGAATAAAAATAATGGAGTCCAACTTCTTGATCATTTTGTCCCTTTGTCTCTTCCCAAACTAAGACAGAATCATTGCTGGAAATTTGGAAAATAAAGTTAACATAAAAGAAGAGAATAAAAATCACCACCTTTTCTCATTTAGCAAGATCTGCTATTAATTTAGCACACAGTTTTGGTTTTTACTTTCCTGTGTACAATACTGTGTTAAACAAAACTGAGACCATACTATATGTTGTATTTCCCATCCTGTTTTTACCACTTAATATATCATGAATATATTTTCACATATTTAAATATATAGAAAATTAGTTTTAATTATCATTTAAGTAACTTAACAATCCTTAATCCTGGGCATCTATGCTCTAAGTTTTCACTATTAGAAATAATGCTGAAGTGAACATCCATGTACAGATATCTTCTTTATACATCTGTTTCACTAGGACGTTTCTCTAGAACTGCTGGCTGTCAGTAGAACATTTTCATAGCTTATGTTTCATTCTGTTAAACTGCCTTCTAGAAGGCAATGGCACCCCACTCCAGTACTCTTGCCTGGCAAATCCCATGGATGGAGGAGCCCGGTGGGCTGCCATTCATGGGGTCGCGAAGAGTCGGACACGACTGAGCGACTTCACTTTCACTTTTCACTTTCATGCATTGGAGAAGGAAATGGCAACCCACTCCAGTGTTCTTGCCTGGAGAATCCCAGGGATGGCAGAGCCTGGTGGGCTGCCTTCTACGGGGTCGCACAGAGTCAGACACGACTGAAGCGACTTAGCAGCAGCAGCAGCAGCATGTGGCCTTTATTAATAAGACTAGCACACAAGTTTAGAACAAATGTGATTATGTTGATAAGAGAAAACAGACATGAGATCTTTCTCTCTCGCTACCATGTGAAGGTATAGTAAGAAGTTGCTGCTAGGTCACTACAGTCGTGTCCAGCTCTGTGTGACCCCATAGATGGCAGCCCACCAGACTTCCCCACCCCTGGGATTCTCCAGGCAAGAAGGAACATTGGAGTGGGTTGCCATTTCCTTCTCCAGTGCATGAGAGTGAAAAGTGAAAGTGAAGTCATTTAGTCATGCCTGACTCATAGCAACCCCATGGACTGCAGCCTACCAGGCTCCTCTGTCCATGGATTTTCCAGGCAAGAGTACTGGAGTGGGGTGCCATTGCCTTCTCCGTAGTAAGAAGTTAGGTTTCTGCAAACCTGGAAGAGGACCTCCACCAGATACCAAATCTACTAGCATTTTGATCTTAGACTTCCATCCTTAAAACTGAAAAATAAGTATTTTTTGTTTAAACCATTCAGTCTTGGTATTTTTGTCAGAGCAGCCCAAACTAAGACACTGATTTCTGGGAGCATCTCTGAAGAGGAATGTACAAAAGTACACACTCTGTTTGGGCATGTTTCATCAGTATTAGTTCCCTGGTAGCTCAGATGGTAAAACATCTGCCTACAATGCAGGAGACCCGGGTTTAATCCCTGGGTCTGGAAGATCTCCTGAAGAAGGAAATGGCAACCCACTCCAGTACTCTTGCCTGGAAAATCCCATGGATGGAGGAGCCTGTAGGCTACAGTCCATGGGGTCACAAGGAGTTGGACACAACTGAACAATTTCTCTTCACTCCATCACNACATACACCATATATATCACTTGATATCATGTTCATTACTTTTGTTTATATTTGTTAAGATACTTATTTTTCTTTGTGCTGAGTAAGAACCACATATAAAACTATTAATCCATTATTAAAATTTTATAAAGTTGTTCCAAACTCATGATTTATATTTTAATTATGCATACTGTTTTCTTGACTTATAATATTTCCTAATTTGTGTATAGTCAAAGTCTTTTCTTCTGTCTTCTATATCATTATCCTAACTCTTTAGTGTTCTGAATTTTATTTTGATGTATGGTGTGATATAGGGTATCAATTTATATTTTCCCAGCAATAATTTATCAATTGCTCTAGCAACAATTTTCTCCTACTGATTTAAAGTCCCTAACATAATTCTTAAATTAGAAAAACTTACTTGCCATAACTCTTCCCCTGTCTAATACATTTCATTCTAAGAAATGTAGCAGTTCCAACCATTGTGAATACTACCTACCAAAAATTTAAATAATATGTGCTCAAGGTCATTAAAATCACCCTTGATTTAACACTATCCCTTTCATTCAAACAATACTAGGGCACTATTCACATATTCAAGCTCCCTTTAATTTCATGCACAATACAATAGCAAGCCAGTGGGTACTGAGAAGGTAGGGAAGAACACAATATTCAGGAAACCAAACACAACACTCCTTTGTTTTAAAGTTGTATCATTATATAATAATTATTTTGATATTCACGAAATTGACAATACAAAGTAGATTTTAATGTGAATTTGATAGTTCCTTATATTCAGAAAAGATCATTGTTCATTAGATTTAACTGCAGTAAATCTATATGTAACCTATGAAAGAGTAGTATAGAAACTTTCAAGTAGTCAAGACAAAAGCAAAAACTCAACCTAGCAAGACTGTCTTTGATGTTTTAAAAGTAGCCAAAACAACATATTCTACAGGAAAATCTAAAGCAGACATATAGAATTTTGCCTGTTGTGAGCTTTGTATGTGGGAGACTTATGTTACTATTTCTTATGTATAGAATGGATTACACAGCTTTAGAAAAAGAGTTCAATGAATCTTTGAAGTGTTTCCAAAGTGAAAATAACTTTCTTAAGTGCTAAAAGTCAGACTAAATACCTGTATTAGTGACAAACTATCAGTTACATTCAGTCTCTTACTTTCAAAGGGAATAAAAGTTGTATAATAGAACCAGATAAAAACCCCAGTCTTAGAGTTATGGGAGGGTGATTGATGCTAGATTTAAGATTGAAAACTTGCACTTTGACCAAAAGGTAACTTAAAAGAACAAATAATCCTGTTTTAAAAGCTATTGGTATGTGCTTTAGAGAATTGCCTTTAATTCACTCTTTTATTCACAAGTTCAAAATTGTTACATGTCCGATGCAATCACCTGGGAGACGCAGACATCACTGGCCACCTACGCACCCAGCAGATTCAAGCGTTCTCCTCTCCTGCCCGCACTGCCCTAGTTCGAGGGCGTCACAGCTCCCTCTGTGTGCCCATATGCAAGGAAGCCAATGATTGAAATCTAGAGTAAAGCAAAAAGTCAGCGGGTTCTGCTGTTTAGCCAAAAGGGAAAAAAAGCCAAGGAAAATACAAAACAAGTCAAAATGAAAGATTGGAACATGAGTCTGCCTGTGTTCACTAAGTGCAGCCTAAATTATCATGACTTCCTTCTGGCTTAAAGCAGCTGGCAAGTTCTCAGGATTACTCAGGAAGTGATTTTAAAGATGAAAAGCGGTTTCACTCAGTTGGTATACATAGACAACTCTACCTGATCTGGCCCCTGCCTACTGTGTGCTCTCTTCCCCTATCCTTTGGCCCTCACACTACTTCAAATCCAAACTGCCTTTCTTCCTGTTTTTCTACCATGCCAAGTTCTTTCCAACATGAAGCCTTTTTTTTAGCTGCTCCCTTAGCCTGGAAGACCATTCTGCTTGATCATTTCATAGCTGGCTTCTTCATATCATTCAGGATTCTAATTACATATCACTACTTTAGAAAAGCTTTCTTTGATTATCAAGTTAAAAGACACACTCTGGAGTTTGGGGGTTTTTGAGCACAAACCACACATTCTCTTTTCTTGGCCCTGCAATAAACCTTTCTCTGCACTCCCTGCCAAAAGACTCACTCTGTCACTATCAGACCTCTCCACTCTGGCTCCATACCATCTCTGATTGTCTTGTTTTCTTAATCAATTACAGTAACTCTCCTACAATGAACCTTCAAGTTGAGAGCTTTCAGAGATGCGCAGGTATGTTCGCCTGTCCAGTCACGTGAGTTAGCTCGTGTGTCCGGCATACACTGTCACGCGCATGCATCCTCCACACGTGGCTGTGCTTTTGTGTACTTGCCTGTACAGTACTGTGTAGAGAGCACAGCAGTACAGGACCTTTATTTCAAGCTAGGTCTGCAAGGGGACGGCTTCACTGAGCTCCTTGCTGTGCAACATGAGAAGCTTACTAGAGAAGACCTGATAGAACTGGAAGCCCAGGGAAACAGCAAAGAGAGACAAGAGGAAGCAGTAACTGAGGGGCTGAAGAGATTCATAACACAGGGAATGGCAGGGGGATTTTCTCTATTTGAGGAGGCACTGTTAGTTTTGAGGCACAGGACGTGAATGTGGAATGGCACAGGAAGGTTGCAGCGGCCATTCAGAATGCAATCCAGTGCTATCATGTCATCTCTGGTGAGAAAAAGAGGGCTACCACCCACACATCACTGGGTCATTTTTTCAAGAGGGCAGATAGAATTGAACCCAGCAAGAAACCAGAATCTGTGCCATCAGTGTCAGGTGTGGAGGATATTGCAGCTTGCCCTCCATCTCCCACTGTTGATGAGACTTCAGCTCTACCATCTGCCACCCCCTCACCATCCTCCAGTCATGACTCTTCGTGCCTGTTCATTTGATGCCAGCCTCTGTATGCCAGCTGTTGTACTATGCTACTGTACTTTTCAAGGTACTATAAGATTAAAAATGTTTTCTTTATTTTTTGTGTTTGTTTTTATGTATTATTTGTGTGAAAAGGATGATAACCCTATTACAGTACAGTACTCTACAGCCATTATGTTAGTTGGGTACCTCGGCTAACTTTGTTGGTCTTATGAACAACTGGACTTAATGGTGCACTCTGGGATTGGAAATTGTTCCAATTTAGGGGATTACTGTATTTGTTCATTTGGTCACTATTCTTCACTGCAAGCTCTAAGAGGGCAGGGATTTTTGTTCCTTTTGTTCAATGCTCTATCCTCAGCACCTAGAATACAGTCATATTCTACCTGTCCAACAGATATTATTTTCAGCAAATATATTTCACTGGCTTACATTTTTGTTTTTAAAACCTTTAAAACCTATAAGGATCCTGATTACTTCTAAGAACAGATTAGATTTCAATGAGTATGTTTCAACTGTTGAAACATAAACCTGCTCCCAGAATATTTTAGGACTAGCTATATTCCTAATCAGCTTTCTCTCAACGATGTTCCTCAAATACAATGAGGCTAGACAAGAGTCAATGCCTCTGCCTCCAGCTGGATCTGGCCTCTTTGTCTCTTTTATTGCCACAGCAAACAAGCCAATGGTTTTCAACCAGGAAATGAAGCAATTGTGGTGTATGTGAGGAGAAGGCATGAAGAGATAACCTTTCCCATTAATCACCTCAATAATTTAGAGTTTATTGAACTGGTACTGAAGTTTAGTACAAATAAACTGTAAGTTCTTTGAGGGAAGGAACTTTTCGTCTCTTTGCTTCACGTTGTATCTCCATGCACTGCTCAGCGCATAGCAGGCATCCAATAAATGTTTCTTAAATGAATCGATGAATAAAAGAGTAAATGAATGATTATACAAGTTCCAAATACTGACTTAGAAATAAAGATAGTTAAATTGCACATGTTTGTTCCATTTCTGAAGCTATATGGAGAAATAGAAACTAAAATTAGATTTTATATTCCTGCTTCTAAGGAATTCTATACCATGTACTATTGATCAAAAGGTAACTGAGCAAGAAGGAGCTTATAGACAGTTTAGAAAACTTATCACTGATAGTAGAATGCCTCTAATGTTAAAATGACTCAAATATCAAAGCCCTAAAATGGGCAGCCTAGGTATTGATCACTTACATGAATTTTGCAAAAAATTTGAACAGTTGTAAATCATTGATGTTTATTTATGCCTTGTGATGTTCTTATGAAATCTGAAGTGTCTTGCATGCTTATGAAAACAATTAAAATAGAAAACAAGAATAGGGAAAAATGTAAATCAGAACATGTCAAGATTAAGAAAAATGTTACAGCAAAGATTTAACTACATTTCCTAGTGGACCAAAAAAAAAAAAAAATCAATTACTTTTAAAGAAAGCAAAGGTTTTTCTAGCATTTAGAACTTGAAAAAAAAATGGTTCATGTTGGTTTTCATAAAACCAACCCAATGATATAGTAAACCACGTCTGCAACAGCATTACTATGTTAAAAGTAGTAACAGATTCTTAGAAGAGTAGTTCTCATAACTTTTCTCAGTATAATCTAAAAACAAATAACAAATCAGTAAAAAGTAATTCTGGGATACAGAGGATAAACAAGAAAATGGATCCAAGTACATAAGTCTCTGACGGGTCTGGATTGATCCAGAGTTATACATAGTATATAGAAAACTGATTTCATCTTGCATACCCCACTGATTTGTAGCCAATGTCTTTCATGGTAAATTGCCTGTAGTACTGCGTTAAGAATAATTAATAATCATAATCATAAATATTTTAGGCTTTACAAGGCATAGAATCTCTGTAGCAACTACTTATTGTCATTGTAGCATGAAAACCATCACAGAAAATATGCAAAGAAATGGACAAACTTTTAGGGTCCAATAAAACTTTTTTTAGAAAAGCAAGTGGCATGCCAGATTTGGCCCACTGTCCACAATTTGCTAATCCCTGATTTAGAAGGATAGATGGACTATGATTCCTTCAAATAGGCTCCCAGAAATGTAATTTTTCTTGCTAGGGCTTTTGATAAATTTTGGATACTTGGCAGACTAGAACTACATCCTATTTCCAGAGCCCATAGTTCATATTTTCTAGGCTGCTGATTAAGGGCAAATACATTTTTAAAGGCTAAATAAGCAGATAACAAGACTGACATTTTAAATTACTAATAAATATCAAAACTAAGTTTAATTTCTATCAGTACTATACAGTAGAAATTTCTATGAGGATAAAGTTTTATTCTATACTTTTTCCTGTCTGATAGTAGATCTGATTCTAACTACTTATGGCTACCAATAGTTGAAATATGGCTGATTTAATGAGGAACTAAAAATTTAACTTTAATATAAATTAATTTTAATTTAGAATGGGTATCCTTGATGGCTCATACGACAGAGAATCTTTCTGCAATGCAGGAGACCCAGGTTCGTTCCCTGGATTGGGAAGACTCCCTGAAGAAGGGAATAGCTACCCACTTCAGTATTCTTGCCGAGAGAATTCCATGGACAGAGGAGCCTGGCGGGCTACAGTCCATGGGGTCACACAGAGTCATACACAACCAACTGACTAACACTTTCACTTTAGATTCCCTGGTGGCGCTAGTGGTAAAGGATCCATCCGCCAGTGCAGAGATTCTATAGACACGGGATTGATTTAAATTTAAATTTAAATAGCAATATATGAATCATGGCTATTAAATACAACATTCAGCATTTACCTAGCTTTAGACAATAAAAAAGGAGTGCCTTGACTCAAAATGTTAGCAGATATTATTCCCTTTATTCCAAAAGGGGTTCCTTGGTAACACGGTTTTAAGAAATATTGTTTTTTTTTAATTAATGTATGGCAAAACCAATACAATATTGTAAAGTAAAAAAATAAAATAAAATCTGAAAAAAACTAAAGTTAAACAACCGACTTCTTATAGTTTTTAATACCCAAGCACACTTCACTAATTTTCAAGAACGGAATATGGTATTTAAATTTCTTTTGTTACAAAAATAGCCCCAAATATGTCAAAAGGTAATGTCTTTGTTTGTATCTAAATATGGTATATTTATCTGATGATTTGGAAATTCACAATAATAAACTGTAAAAGCATCATTATTCTCTGTCTTCAATTAATTTCCTATCACTTAACACAATGAGGAAAACAAAGCCATATAAGAGAATAATGTTAGCAAAATGGTAGAGTATGAAAACTCAGACTCCTCTTCCTCCAACAGAGACAATGATTCAACAATATCTAGACCAATTTTCTTTATTAGAAATAAAAAACCAGTTAAAAGGCTCCTGTACCTCAGGTGAGTGCAAAACAAGCTGCATCAAAGCCAATAGGAAAATATGTGGCCCCCTCTGCCAATGCATGGTTGCCCCCTCCACTCATGCACAGAGCCCTGCAGTTTGGAGGAGATGCCCAGCTCCTGGCTTCTCCCTGGGGAGGGTAAGAGAAGACTGGACCATATATCCAATGCTCTGATTTTTGGGTGACACTGCCCAAGAGAGCGAGGCCTGACTTGGAGAACTGCTGAGACTTGGCATACTCTAGGTATCTAGAATCAAATGAGAACAAAAGAGAGCTGAGTGACATGTTACTGTTTCTGAGGACTCATGGGACCGCTGACAGGTATCAGAGGGAGCAAAAGATTACAAGTTCCTGAAGAAGAAAAAAAAAAGTCCCTCTATTAAATATCTACACACACAAGCCCAAAAATTACATTTCTAGAAAAAAGGTTTAGAGGCTCCCCAAATCTCTAGCAAGGCTGATTGGTGAAAGCCTTTCCCAGTTTCTAAAGACTTGGCGACTTGGCTCCTTATTCAGATGCACAGATAACAACATAAAGCTCAGGGAATAAACAAACCTACACAAACCAAGGACAAATGGCCCAAAGGAACAAACATCTACAGAAACTGACACTTTAAAAAAAGAAGTATATGAACTTACTGATAAAGAATTCAAGATAGTTATCAAAAAATGCTCAACGCGTTCAGAAACACGATGCATGACCACCATGAGAATTTCAACGAAGAAACAGAAGATATAAAAAAGAACCAAACAGAAGTTTGGGACCTGAAGAATGCAATGCTGTTGTTTAGTCGCTAAGCCATGTCCAGCTCTTTTGCAACCCCATGAATTATAGCCCGACACGCTCCTCTGTCCATGGGATTTTCATGCTAGAATACTGGAGTGAGTTGCCTTTCCTTCTCCAAGGGATCTTCCCAACCCAGGGATGGAACCCACATCTCCTACATAGGCAAGCAGATTCTTTACCACTGAGCTAGCAAGGAAGCCTGAAGAACATAGTAGTTGAACTGAAAAATTCATTGCAGGTGTCCTACAAAGTTGTTGATCAAGCAAAAGAAAGAAAAGCATATTCAAAGACAAGTCATTTGAAATTACTCAATTAAAGAAGCAAAAAGAAAAAGCAATGAAAAAGAGTGAAGAAAGCCTAAGGGAGTTAAGGATATAAAGGAGAAGACTAATATATGTATCAAAGCAGTCCCAAGGGATAATAGAGGAGGAAAGGGGAGAAACTTAAAGAAATAACAGCACCTTTCCATCAGTTCACTTCCCTCTTGCCACCCAAGTATTTGTAAATGATATGACTAAGAAGGGATTACTATCCAACATATATAAACAGCTCATAAACTTAACATCAAAAAAAGCAAAAAGCTGATTTTAAAATGGGCTGAAGAACTGAATAAACATTTTTCCAAAGAAGAAATGCATAAGGCCAACAGGCACATGAAAAGATGCTCAGCACTGCTAATCATCAGGGAGAGGCAATCAAAACCACAATGAAGGAGAGACAGAGACACAGAGACAGAGATGGAGATCTTGTTTACATCTAATACCCAATGGAGCACTAGGCAAAATCACCACAGAATATCAGGAAACATTTGTGGTTCAGTGTCCCAAAACTTAGAGATTCCCAGGCAGCTCAGTGGTAAAGAATCTGCCCGCCAATGTGGAAGATGTGAGTTCAATTCTTGGGTCAGGAAGATCCCCTATAGGAGGCAACGGCACTCCACTCCAGTATTCTTGGCTGGAGAATCCCATGGACAGAGGAGCCTCTCAGGCTACAATCCATGGGGTCACAAAGAGTTGGATAGGACTAATCAGGCATGCACTTAACAATTTACTATTTCATATAACAATCAATGAAATATGCACAAGCCATTAACAACATCTTACCAAGCATATCTTCAAACACTTTTAAAATACATAAATACATGATATTGTTCAGTGTAGTATAAGAAGCCACTTTTAAATGACAAAAGAAGATAAAATGAAGATCCCTGGCAACGTGTAATTTAAAACAATCAACAGGAGGAAATTTAAAAGAAAACGGTAAGACATTTTTAAATTGTGATATCCTTAAAAAGTCACGAAAACACACTGTAGGCTAATCTTAGAGTCCAATGGTAATGATAATTTTCTAGTGTTATCTGGATTTCCACTGAAGGATTTTTTCCTCATTGTGGTATTTAAAATGCATTTCTGTGAACATTTCTGACACAGTAGTAGTTGAAAAACATCTACACTATTGCTTGCTGTGCTGGCCTTCCTTTGTTGAATAAATGGCTTAATAAAAATGTTTAGAGTAGGAAACTGTTCATGTTGAAAATGTGAAATGTCTTCTTTAATGGACAATTAAGCATTATCACATCTATGTGAAGTGCATACATTTTTTATTGTAAACTTTTAAACAAGATTTAAACTAGCCTTCCAGATACATTCAAAATAGGGGGTTGTATAAGGAAAGAATACACATTATTATTTTTTTCCTAATAGAAAACCTCTTGTCACTATAACTGCAGAACAATGATTAGTCTTTAGAGTAATACAGGTACTGGCACAATTGATGGCATTTTGTAAATTTTATAATTTTATTCTTTATTCTAAATCCACACCTCCTCTGAGTTACCAATCAATGCTGGGTGGGATTTATGCCTATCTCTTGAATATTTGTTAAATCAGCCCCATTATGAAAATAGGAGGGAGTGAGAAGAATGGCACCTTTATTAAAGAATCTAGGAATGAGAGTGATATGTCATACAAAAGGTGAAGAAATTAAATCTTCCCAATTAAGAGTAGGCAAAAAAAAAAAAAAAAACAGTTTTTAAACCAATTGTGCTTAGAGATAGGTTATTTTTAATTTATGTGAAACACAGACCTCAAAAAGGACTCACATGTTTTTTAAGACTCACAAGAGATTTTGTCATTTGTCTACAACAGCAAATCTCATCTGTGGTGGACAGTAGATGTAGGAGTGCCCTCCTTCCCAATCTGAGCTTTGTTGACCGGATTCCCTCTAAGTGTCCTTTCTGTGCTAATATGCTTCTCAGCAGGAAAGCTCATGGACTATAAAGACGTTAGCTCCATAGCAAGTTTTATGAATTCTGGTATCGTTCTTCCTTTGCCTAGCATCTCTGATACCTATTTAGAACGTTTTTCTTAGCCAAGATGCTGTTCCTGGGTTCCAGAGTCTGGGTCTCAATTTCCTAGACTATTAATTATTCCTTTTCAACACTAAAACCTAGGTACCCAAATCAATGACATTTACCTATATTTCCTGCCTTAATTAAAGTTGTCCACGGACCCAGCTGGATTACTGACCTGGTTCCTCCACTAATGAGTCCTGGAAACCTATACTTCTCCTTACTTGTTGCAAGAATTAAATATATACAATCAGCTAATGAAATATGGACTTCCCTGGTGGCTCAGACGGTAAAGCGTCTGTCTACAATGTGGGAGACCCGGGTTCGATCCCTGGGTTGGGAAGATCCCCTGGAGAAGGAAATGGCAATCCACTCCAGGACTATTGCCTGGAAAATCCCATGGACAGAGGAGCCTGGTCGGCTACAGCCCATGGGGTCGCAAAGAGTCGGACACGACTGAGTGACTTCACTTCACTTCACTTCACTTCAATGAAATATACATTTCATATTTAATGTTAAAATGGCAATTCCAGTTTAACAGAAACCAGAAGCCAGGAAACTAAGCAAAAGTACATTGGATCATATATAGTTTGAACCTATAAAATATAATAGCTAATCTTTAATTTTTTTTAATTACAAGCCCTGTTTGTTTTCATTTGAATATGAGTGATGTGTTGCCATATTGGAAAACCGAAGATTTATTTGTAAAATTACATAAAAATAGAAGGAAAATTCCCCAAACAGAGTCTAGAATTTTGAATACTAAGTTGGAAGGTTGAGATTTCTATGCAGATAATCATCAAACATCCTGTAAAACGACATGTGTATTTATTCCAATAATACTTAGCATTAACAAAACAACCAAAGAGCTCTCTTTTCAAAGTTCACTTTCTAGATATTCCAGGTTTCTCAATTACAGTGACAGTGAATAATGGGAAAGTCAGCAACCAGAGCAAATGCAATGTACTGGAATACGTTATTTCCTATACTGTGTGACTTGAGGACTTCTTTTCGGTCTTCTCTGTCTCCACCTTTACCAGAAATACAGCATTATTCCGCTCAGCGGATAATAACATGGGAAGAATTATTTCCAAACAATCGCTGTTACCACAATGGCTTCACATTACCTAGGCGTTTCCACTAAACTTTTTCGCATTCCTTCTCAGTGGATTTTCAGACTGGAAAATCTGCATTCAGACTGGGTTCAGGGTCTGAGGTGATGTTCCAATCTAAGTCAATTTCATCAGGTATTGAAATACTACAGTGACATACTCCACCCTCAGTGATGACTGGGCAGCATGGAACCCCATAGAGCGCACTGACAGTAAAACAAAATCCAGGCAGAACACTGGCCCAGAACAAGCTCCGCTTTGTTTTCCCTAGGATGGTTCCCTTATGTTATCAAAGGCAGAAAATGTCACTGTATCATGTTCTACTTTAGTCTTGATCTAGTAAATAATTTAGGCGCTGAATCCTTTCAGGAACGAAGTGAGATATAAATTAACATGATACCAGGTATTTGTTTGGCTCACTCCCTTACCTTGATTCTGTCTTTGCTCAATCACTACAAGGCCTATGCTGACCATCCTATTTCAGATTGTAAACTTCACCCCTGGAACTCTCTACCCTGCTCTGTTGCAGTTCTTTTCACCATAGCATGTATACCTGGGATTCATCCATCCACCTATGTGTGTCTATACATGCCTGTGTATGTACATGAACACACCTACATGTGTGTGTACTTCATTCCTCTTTGTAATGTATTCACAAGCTGCTACATTAATGTCTGGCTCATAGTAGGCATCCAAATATATGCATTTTACTTAGGTTAGTTTGCCAGCTATAGCCTACACCTTGGCATAGTATACCAAGGATATAAAAGAATTTCAGTGACTCTCCTCATTCCCTACGAAATTAAGGGCTTCTACATTTGCAAATGACACTCTGATGAACTATACACTTTTCACAAAAGTTTTAAACTAACTCCATTTCGATTCAGAGAATATTAACGCCTCACTGGAAGGCACTTCTTAACCACCCAGAAGCAATTCCTTTTTCAAGATGATAGTTGTCACTTATTTATGCTGAATAAATTATTTTTAAATTTTAGCATATAACTTTATTTTTGGAACACTAGAAAGACCTGAACTATGATCATTGTTCAGTTAGAGTAATTTAGCACTACTCTTATACTATTTTCCAAAATTAACTTGCCTAAATATCCCAAACAATGACTGTAAAATGAACTATATTTGGTGAACAAATATTAAATTCATAAAATTTCATATTATTTTGAATACAGTTATAAAGTATAAAAATACTTTAATATGAGTTTTATAAAATGTGTCATCCTTCCCTTTCCTCTCATTTAACCAACAAAAAAAAAGTATTCTATTCTTTTCTACTTATCAAAGCTTAATAAAACACTTCTATCTATTCTGGGTTTGTTAAATGGGGCAAGGAGGAGGTTGGGACTTTGGGGGAATGAAGAGATGAGAAAATAAATGTGAATATTATGAGTTTCACTTCAGATATTTAAATTTGAGAAGATAAGATGAAATAATCATATCTTCTAGGTATATGGAAATCTAAGACCAGAAGGCAGCTAAGAAGTCTGGATCAAAGATGTAAACTGAAGAGCATACACATAAAGATAATATGAACTCATCACAGCAGGCAAATTTCAACAGGAGAACAAAGGCCTTGAACAAAAACTCAGAAACTAGGCAAAATGATTTAGGCAGGAAGCTAGGAAATAGGAGCAGGGTCTGGAGAGGTAGAAAGCACAAGAGGTTTAAAAAAGAATGGACAGTGGTTGGTGCTTAGGTGCGCAGTCATCAGTCAGATACAACTCTTGGCAACCCTAAGGACTGTAGCGCATCAGACTCCTTTGCCCATGGGATTCTCCAGGCAAGAATACTGGAGTGCATTGCTATTTCCTCCTCCAGGGGATCTTCCCAACCCAGGGATTGAACCTGGGTCTCCTGCATTGCAGGTGGATTCCTTATACTCTGAGCCACCAGGGAAGCCGCCATAGTAGTTGATACCAAAATGTTGATAGTAGTTGATATCAAATGCCAAAAAAGAGTTTCAAGAAGATGACATTTAAGAAAAGGGCTTTGGATTTAGACTCCTAAGATAAAGGTCATAGATAACCTTGGCAAAGGCTATTAATAGAGTACAGCTGCATAAATTATGTTATGTAGGATTGAGGTATTCTACTTTGTTCTAAATGGCTACGCTAACACTTTTCATACTGTTCATGGGGTTCTCAAAGCAAGAATACTGATGTGGCTTGCCATTCCCTTCTCCAGTGGGCCACATTTTGTCAGAACTCTCCGTCATGACCCGTCCATCTTGGGTGGCCCTACACGGCATGGCTCATAATTTCATTGAGCTAGACAAGGATGTGGTCCATGTGATCAGTTTGGTTAGTTTTCTGTGATTATGGTTTTCATTTTGTCTGCCCTATAAGGGATAAGGACAAGAGGCTTAAGGAAATTTCCTGATGAAAGACACTGACTGAGGGGGAAACTGGGTCTTGTCTGATAACCAGATAACCACGATGATGTGATCACTCACCTAGAGCCAGACGTCTTAGAATGCGAAGTCAAGTGGGCCTTCGGAAGCATCACTACAAACAAAGCTAGTGGATATGATGGAATTCCAGTTGAGCTATTTCAAATCCTAAAAGATGATGCTGTAAAAGTGCTGCACTCAATATGCCAGTAAATCTGGAAAACTCAACAGTGTCCAGAGAACTGAAAAGGTCAATTTTCATTCCAATCCCAAAGAAAGGCAATGCCAAAGAATGTTCAAACTACCTCACAATTGCACTCATCTCACACGCTAGCAAAATATGCTCAAAATTCTCCAAGCCAGGCTTCAACAGCACATGAACCATAAACTTCTAGATGTTCAAGCTGGATTTAGAAAAGGCAGAAGAACCAGAGATCAAACTGTCAACATCCACTGGATCATCAAAAAGCAAGAGAATTCCACAAAAACATCTACTTTTGCTTTATTGAATACGCCAAAGCCTTTGACTGTATAGATCATAACATACTGTGGAAAATTCTGAAAGAGATGGGAATACCAGACCATCTGACCTGCCTCCTGAGAAATTTGTATGCAGGTCAAGAAGCAACAGTTAAAACTGGACATGGAACAACAGACTGGTTCCAAATAGGAAAAGGAGTACGTCAAGGCTGTATACTGTCATCCTGCTTTTTTAACATATATTCGGAATGCATCATGCAAAATGCCAGGTAGAATGAAGCACAAGCTGGAATCAAGATTGCTGGGAAAGATATCAATAACCTCAGATATGCAGATGATACCACCCCTGTGGCAGAAAGAAAAGAAGAACTAAAGAGCCTCTTGATGAAAGTGAAAGAGAAGAGTGAAAAAGTTGACTTAAAACTCAACATTCAGAAAACTAAAATCATGGCATCTGGTCCCATCACTTCATGGCAAATAGATGGGGAAACAATGGAAACAAGGAGAGACTTTATTTTGGGGGGCTCCCAAATCACTGCAGATGGTGACTACAGCCATGAAATTAAAAGCCACTTACTCCTTGGAAGAAAAATTATGACCAACCTAGACAGCACACCAAAAAGCAGAGACATTGCTTTGCCCACAAAGGTCCATCTAGTCAAAGCTATGGTTTTTCCAGTAGGCATGTATGGATGTGAGAGTTGGACTATAAAGAAAGCTGAACACCAAAGAACTGATGCTTTTGAACTGTGGTGTTGGAGAAGACTCTTGAGAGTCCCTTGGACTGCAACGTGATCCAACCAGTCCATCCTAAAGGAGATCAGTCCTGAATATTCATTAGAGGGACTGATGCTGAAGCTGAAACTCCAATACTTTGGCCACTCATGCGAAGAGTTGACTCATTGGAAAAGATCCTGATGCTGGGAAAGATTGAAGGCAGGAGGAGAAGGGGATGACAGAGGATGAAACGGTTGGATGGCATCACTGACACAATGGATATGAATTTGAGTAGGCTCTGGTGATGGACAGGGGAGCCTGGAGTCCTGCAGTCCACAGGGTCACAAAGTGTCCTCCAATTAAAATAAATATATTTATATTTAAAAAAATACTATGGGGAGGGTGGTGGGAGGGATGTTCACGTGCAAGGGAACATGGGTAAAAGTATGTCTGATTCATGTTGATGTTTGGTAGAAACTAACACAGTACTGTAAAGCAATTATCCTTCATTTAAAAATAAATATTTTAACATTACTAAAAGATATTAAAAAAAAAGAGTCAGACATGACTGAGCGACTGAACTGAGCTGAACACTAAACTACTATGAGGCATTTGTTGAGAATAAAAGTCAGTTCAATTCATAATTTACCTAATATATGCTTTGACACCCCTTTAGTATATTAGGATTAAGGAAAACAACTAACTGGTTAAATGAGAAGCTAACATGTCAAATGAAGTATTTTATATGGAGCTTTGTGATTAGATAATATTAATTGATATATGAAGTCTGCAATGCTTTAATTTTTAAGTGAAAATATCATCATATATTAATGTATAACTTAGTAAGGAAAATGGGCTTCCCAGGAGGCACAGTGGTAAAGAATTTTCCTGTCAATGCAGGAGACTCAGGAGACGCAGGTTCAATCCTTAGGTCAGGAAGATCCTTGGAGTAGGAAGTGGCAACCCACTTCAGTATTCTTGCCTGGGAAATCATACGGACAAAGGATCCTGATGGCTAAAGTCCATGGGGTCGCAAAGAATCGGACAAGACTGAGCATGATGCACGCAGTAAGGAAAATATCTCTTAGTAAGGAAACTAACAGCTGATGATGGGTGTAACTACTGGTGGGATGTAAATTAATCCATCACTTTGAAAAACTACTTCATATTACTATTGAAGTTGAACCAGGTATATAACCTTTGAGGAGGCAATTCAATATACCAAACAGAAATGCACGGAAACATGTATAGTATCATATATGAAACGAATCGCCAGTCCAGGTTCGATGCATGATACAGGATGCTTGGGGCTGGTGCACTAGGATGACCGAGAGGGATGGTACGGGGAGGGAGGTGGGAGGGGGTTCAGGATGGGGAACTCGTGTACACCCGTGGCAGATTCATGTGGATGTATGGCAAAACCAATACAATATTGTAAAGTAATTAACCTCCAATTAAAATGAATAAACTTATATTTAAAAAATAATAAAATGAAAAGAAATAAAAAAGAAATGCACGCACATGTATACCAAAACACATCTACAACAGTATACTAGCCAAAACAGAGATATGTCCATACCTGAATGGGCATATTGGTATACATTTTGATATATTTATATAATGGAGGAGTTGGTAAACTATGGTCCATGGGCCAAACTGAGCCTGCAGTCTATCTCTGTAAATAAAGATATTTTTATTGGAACACAGTCACATTATTTATATATTGTCTATGGCTACTTTTGTATTACAACAGTCAAACCAAGCTGCTCTGACAGGGACTGTATGATGCACAAAGTCTGAAATATGCTTGGCTCTTCACAGAAAACGTGTGCTGACCTGGGCTACAGCATAAAAAAACTACAAATCTCAGTCAGACTCAAGGCTATGAATGATTCTCAGAAACACAGGGCTGAGTGAAAGAAGCAAGAGGAAGAAAAGGGGATATGCTATGAGGCGATTCATATCAAGTTCAAAAATAGGCAGTACTACACTTCAGTACACTGGCAGTGCTTCCAGCCGAATCTGTATTTCTCTTGGGAAAGGAGGAAGGCAACAGGAAATGGGAAGAACTGGTAACGGTCTACGCCTTGAGCTGGGTGCTCGCCGTGTGGGTGAACTGGCTTCTGTGATAACTCATTCAACTGCATGCTTAAGATCTGTGTACTGTCATGTATATCCCTTCAATAAATGAGGTTTTTAAAAGATATGTGAAGGGTTACACATAAAATCATTAGTAATATTAATAGTTACCCCTGGAGTATAGGAAGGAAAGGATGAGAGATTTTATTTTTAATGGATTTGCTTCCATATTTTTTAACGTTTTGCATAAGCCTGCTTTAGAAAAATGAAAACAAAGTAATAAAATGGTATATATTATTACATATATTGACAAGACAATACGCTGTGAGCACTCCAGTGACAATAGGAGGTCAGAAACCAAATGTTTAAATCACTCAACATCTCTCACTATGTGAATCAACAATAGAAAATACACTGCATACCTGTTAGTCTTTATGTGTTATCTAAAAATTTCATAATCTTATGAAAACTTCTCACATGTTTTTAAAACACGATTTTAATTATCTTTGTCAGATTCTGGCTGTTATACATCCCCTATCTTTAGTAATACTGTGCATTAACATGATGGTCTTAACCGTCCCCTTAAGCTAATTCTCCTCCTTTTCAAAGAGATAAAAGACTTCAGGAATTGAAAGTGACATTAAAAAAATGGTGCTGGCAACTACCAATTGTTGCTTAAAGATTCAAGAAAGAAATCTTTCTGCCTGATTTAATGATTGCTTGCTGTCGCAGTGCTCTTTGGTTTGGTCTCCAACACAACCCCCTAGAGTGTCTTGTTCAATATGCAACAAAACAGCAATGTAGAGGTTTTGACAAAGAGCCCACCTCCCTACTGAGGTAGCATTACAGGAGAATAGCTGCCTAGGCTATAGAATTCAATGAGATATGTTTTAGTATTAAAATATCTCTTAATCAGTTTTTAAAGCTGCGATGTTCAAAACTCAGAACAATATGTAAAACATCCCTTTACCAAAGGGAATGACTAATCTTCTGTACAGCTTTGATAAGTTACAAGAAATAGGTTTATTTCAGAAGACTGGTTATGATTAATATGCAGTTCATAAAGCTTCTTAGCTCTGTATGGTCTCTAACTGAATCTAATAAAGATAGGTCACGCATTTTTCATATTCCTTTTTCACCCATGACAGATCTTAATAGGATTTATATGCATTTGATATTAATTGTATCGGAGACTGCACCAACTGCAATAATCTTTCATTTCTTGCCTTTTTAAAGCTATACATAAATTACAAAGTTTCCATTTTTGTTTGACTGCTGCTCTCATTGACAGTCAACCACGTTAATGATAGAGAGGTAGAGAAAGACTAAGAACATCTCACCTAGTTCAGTGAAATATCAAATGATACCAAAGGCTATAAACCCAGGCTTGAGAGTGTTTTCGCTCCCCTCCCCTCTGTGTCAGAAGAGCTCAAGCATGTAACATCAGTGAAAACCCTGCACTCTGAGTTGGAGAGGAAAGGACATGCTTTTAATAACCATCTCACGGAGGGGTGCAGGCAGTAACCCATCGTTTTGATGAAGTACTGCTTTTCTAAGCATCTACAGAGACAACATAGGAAATGTAAAAATGAGATAGTGCTACCTAAAATGAAATACCGAGTGTCCCAGGGACTCATCGAAAATAGTCCTTAATTTTAGCTCTCAACTCAAAAGAGGTTTCACTTATATCTGAGGGAAAAGAAATGCATCTTTTGAGACTATTCAAATTGTAATTGCAGTTAAGAAAAGTGAACAATTATATTTTCATATTCTATATTCTGCACTGTGACATAAATAATGAAAACTTTCATTCTGCAAGAGAATATAGCAAGGGATTTGATAAACTAATAAAATGTTGCTTTGCACTCTATCAAAACACTTGGCTATTAGTGAATAAAATCTGGAAGATAAAAGTAGGTCATAAGTGTAATGATTTTCTTTTGTTGAAACAGACTATATACAAATTCAGCATGTAAATGTTTCTCATACATACAGGAATTTAAAAAACAATGCACAAAGAAGTCTGCATTACTGTTTAAATTCAGAGAGTTACCTTATGGTAAATTTTTGCCCTTGAATTAAGAAAAGTCACCTTTTATATGCAACCCAAGAAAAAAATGAAGACAAATTCAGTAGTCTACTAAATAAAGAAAGGCAACCAAATTCTCCTCAGCATCTATAAAAGCTATGTCAGGGACTTCTTTTGCTCTGGCCATAAAGGAGTAACTGCTACTAGACTAGCCCTCCATCTGTAAACAACTAGAGAACTACACAAAGTACATGAAACAATTGTTTTCAGGCATTGGACAATGGGCTACACAGGGCTGCGATCCCTGAGAGAAAGGAAACAAAGTAAGCCCGATCTATAATCATCCCACTTTTGTGTCTGGAGGCACCTTCCACATTATAGTTCAGGAAGGGGAAGTTATGCAGAGTAGAATAGTCTTACAGTGCTGAACAGCGAGACATGCAAGATCAGTGAAGGTAAGACAGTGGTAATTATGGGGTACAGTATCAGAGAAGAGAAAGCCACAGAAAAACAGTTCCATCTGACTGAACACTATTCTGCACAAGGGTAGGGGAAACGATGGGGATGGGCACAGGACACTACTAGAGAAAGAATGCCTGCCAGAAAACAACAGGCCTGACACCTGCTGGAGGCCACACGAAGCTAGGAGACATTCTGATCAGCCAGAGTGCAGGAGACTTCATGAGCATTTAGAGACCTGAAAAACGCCAAGCTTCAGGACTAAAACTAAAGTAGCTCTATGGGAAATGTGACTTTAGATTCATACACAGTTTAAAAACAAGTCTTGAAATGATCAATCTGATCTATACATAACTTAACAGGAAGAATAAAGCCTAACATTCTTTAAGACAACCAAATTACAACATTCAATAACGTCACATTCTAATATCTAGAATCCAGCCAAAAATTCCCAGATAATCAAAATCAGGGAATATGACTCATAGACACAAGGAAAATTACTCAATAGAAATAAATACGTAAGTGACAGAAATGGTGGAAATAGCTGACAAAGAGTTTAAAACAGACATTATCACTATATTCAAGATTTAAAGAAAACATAAACACAATGAGAATAGAAATGAAAATATTGAAAAAAAGAATCAAATAGGACTCTAGAGCTTAAAACTATAATATCTGAAATGAAAATTTCACTGTGTGGGCTAATAGAGATTAGACACTACAAGAAAAAACAAAGATCACTGAAATGGAAATGATGGCAATAAGAACTACCAATGTGAAGTATAGAAAGGAAAAAATGACTAAAAAATTATCAGAGAGTTTCAAAGACATAAGGAACAATATAATGTGATACAGAATAAACTTCCAAAATGGTGAAAGGATAAATCAAAAGTAATATTTTGAATAAATTATGGTCCACAATTTTCTAAAAAAAGAATCAAATAGGACTCTAGAGCTTAAAACTATAATATCTGAAATGAAAATTTCACTGTGTGGGCTAATAGCAGATTAGACACTACAAGAAAAAACAAAGATCACTGAAATGGAAATGATGGCAATAAGAACTACCAATGTGAAGTATAGAAAGGAAAAAATGACTAAAAAATTATCAGAGAGTTTCAAAGACATAAGGAACAATATAATGTGATACAGAATAAACTTCCAAAATGGTGAAAGGATAAATCAAAAGTAATATTTTGAATAAATTATGGTCCACAATTTTCTAAATCTGATGAAAAATGTCAATTTACAAATATAAGAACATCAATAAACCGCAAAGAAGATAAACATAAAATAACCCCTAAGTATATTATAATCATATTGCTGAAAACAAATGATAAAGGAAAAAACTTAATAGCAGCCAGAGAGAAAAACATGTCACATAGAAGGGATCAGAGTTTAAAATCATTGCTGACTTCTCATCAGAAACAGTACAAGCTATAGAAGAATAGATGATATCTTTGAAGAACTAAAAGAAAACAAATGGAGGAGGGGGGAATGTATCATCTTAGAATTTTGTATCCCATAAAAATATCCTTGAAAACTGAAGTTAAAATAAAGATATTACAAACATAATCTGCAAGAATCCAACTGAAGAGAACCTGCACTACAAGAAATGTTTAAAGGAAGTTCTTTAGGGTAAAGGAAATCGATACCATACAGAAACTCAGATCTCCATAAAGGAATGAAGAGTACCAGAACTGTGTGTGAAACAGAGAATGAGAATAAATAGGACATTGTTTCTGGTTTATTTTCCTTAAAATATAATTGATTATTTAAAGAAAAAAATAATACATTGTATGGTCAGACCTATAGCATATGTAGAAGTAAAATGTATGACAATAATAGCACAAAAGATGAGAGGGAAGCCTGTAAGTATGCTATTGTAAGAGTCTTATGTAATATAGGAATGTATATAATATCATCTAAAGCTAGACTATCAGAAGTTAAAAGTATATACTGTAAACCCTATAGCAACCACTGAAAACTAAAAGAAGTATATTTAATAAACCAATGAAAGTGAAAGAGTCACTTAGTGGTATCTGACTCTGTGCAATCCCAAAGGCTCCTCTGTCCATGGAATTCTCCAGGCAAGAATACTCAAGTAAGTAGCCATTCCATTTGGAGAGGGAGAGGGTGGGATGACTTGGGAGAATAGGACTGAAACATGTATACTATCATGTAAGAAACGAATTACCAGTCTATGTTCGATATAGGATACAGATGCTTGGAGCTGGTGCATGGGGATGATCCAGAGAGATGATATGGGGTGGGAGGTGGGAGGGGGTTCAGGATTGGGAACTCATGTACACCTGTGGTGGATTCATGTCAATGTATGGCAAAACCAATACAGTATTGTAAAGTAAAATAAAGTAAAAATAAAAATTAAAAAAAAATGAATAAAATAAAATGAGATAATTTCCTCTTAAAAAATAAATAAGTAAATAAAAACAAAAATATATATACTCAAATAAATGCTTTCTACCAGGAATTCACTTTAAATATAAAGATACAGGTAAGTTAAATGTAAAAGAATAGAAAATGATTTATCATGCAAAATGATAATCACAAGAAAGCTGAAATAGCTAAATAAATATCAAACAAAGTAGACTTTATGGCAAGGAATATCACCAAATATAAAGAAGGACATTTCATTATTATGAAATGGTTAATTAATAGACAAGAGAATCCTAAATGTATATATAATGAATAACAGAGTTTCTAAATACATGAAACAAAAATTGACAGAACTAAAGAAGAAATTGACAAATTCATAATTAGAGTTGGTGATTTCCATATACCTCTTTAAGTAACTGATAAAATAAGTAGACATAGAATCATTAAGAATATAGAAAACTCTAAAAACACTATTAACTGACTTGATCTAAATGATGCTTATAGAACACTTTAACCAACTGCAGAATATATCTTCTTTTTCAAGTACACGAGGAACATTCAATAAAATAGACTATATACCAGACAATACAATTAGCCTCAATAAATTTAAAAGTAATGCAATAAAACCATATCACTCTTTCCTCAAATTTTCAATTATTGACATGGTAATAAATTTGTCACATATTAGGAACTACTAGAAGACCAGATGGAGAAGGCAATGGCACCCCACTCCAGTACTCTTGCCTGGAAAATCCCATGGACAGAGGAGCCTGGTAGGCTGCAGTCCATGGGGTCGCTAGGAGTCGGACACGACTGAGCGACTTCACTTTCACTTTTCACTTTCATGCATTGGAGAAGGAAATGGCAATCCACTCCAGTATTCTTGCCTGGAGAATCCCAGGGACAGGGGAGCCTGGTGGGCTGCCGTCTATGGGGTCGCACAGAGTCGCACACGACTGAAGCGACTTAGCAGCAGCAGCAGCAGCAGCAGACCAGAACAAAAGCATGGAAGTTAGGGTTGTTTCAGTACAAGCGCTACTGCTCTAAACCTCTGCTGAAATGCTGGAATGATGCCCCCAAAAAGGTATGTCCACATTCTAACTCTCAGAACCTGTAAATGTGGCCTTATTGGGGGGGGGGGGGTGTCTTATGAGTATAATTAAGTTAAGGATCTTGAGATGAGATCACTCTGGATTATCCAGGTGGGTACTTAATCCAAAGAAAAGTGTCCTTATAAAAGATACAGAAGACAGTCACATTGGGAAAAGGAGAAGACTATGTGAACTCAAGAGACTGGAGTAATGCAGTCACAAGGCAAAGAATATCTGGAGCTATCTGAAGCAGAAGAGGCCAGTAAGAATTCTCCCCTAGAGTGTTCAGAGGGACTGCATCCCTGCCAACAACTTGGGTTCAGATTTCTGGCTTCCAGAACTGTGAGACAGTAAATTTCTGTTGTTTAAAGCCACCAAAGTTGTGGTAATTTGTTATGACAGCCCTAGGAAATCAATACAATCACTTAAGTATCTATATTAAAGGAGATTTTCTGTCATACGATATGCTTATCTTCAACTTGAATTGATGTTGCCAATTGACTCTCTAACATGACTGTACCTATTTACAACACCTATGAGCAGAAAATGAGTTTCCAGCACCTAGTATTATCAGACTAGGGGAAAGGGGCAGTCAATTTAATGAGTGTGCAATGGCATTTGGTTATTTTAGTGTTCCAAGTAGAGTTGAACTAGTTTGGCAAACTTGATCACTTGACTTCTAAGGTCCCTGACAATTCAAAAAGTCTATTTCCATTACTTTTCATTTACCCATTCAATATACCTTTATTGAGTACCTAGTTTGTGTCATACAGACATGGTGATCAGCACTGAGACACATATGAACAACATACTGCCTCTGTCTTTCTATCTCAACAGCTGTCTTATCTCTATATCTCCATGACACAGATATTTACTGCTCACAATGGCACCCCACTCCAGTACTCTTGCCTGGAAAATCCCATGGATGGAGGAGCCTGATGGGCTATGGTCTTCCCGACCCAGGGATCAAACCCGGGTCTCCCGCATTGGAGGCAGACGCTTTAACCTCTGAGCCACCAGGGAAGTCTAGCATAGCATAGCATACTATTTTTATACATTGTGTTACATTATTAAAATTCTTATGAAAACAACACACACACATATATCAACACATATATACTTTTTTCTCTGAACTAGATTGCAAGCTTGATGTGAATGAGACTCCGTTTTTATCATACTAGTTTTACAGTGGCTAGTCCAGTGTTTTGCACATGAAAGTTCAATACAACCTTTCTGAAATTTGTCAAATGCACAGAAAGACCCATTCACAGATTTTTTTAAAAAAAAACTTCAAGCCATATTCACCTACTTGGGTGATAGGATGGTTTCTTATGCTCTGAATTATCTATTTTCTTATACATTTATCTTTCTGACAAAGAAGATAACTTATGGTATGACTGGTAAAGTCTGAAGTTTCTAGTCAAGAGCAGTGATGCTCTTAATAAGATATTAAATGGTTTATGTCAGTAACAGGGGGAAGGTAGAGAAAAACAAAATCTAGGGACATTCATTTCAATAACAGTCATGTCCAGTCCCAATAACCCATCTTTTAGCAAATATCAGCTTGATTATTAGAGAAATGTGACAGAATAATTAAAAAGATGCATGTTGACACAATAGAAAGACCAGGAACTTTGGTATCAGACCTAATTCGACTCCTGATTCTATTGCACAAGTTTTGTGACTTCATACAAGGTACTTTATCACTCTTAAGTTTCAGTTTCTTCATTTTTTAGAGAATAAAAATTGTGAGGATTAAATGAGATAAAGGGAAATACCTAGTGCACAGGTCTTTCCTGGTGCCTCAGTGGTAAAGAATCTGCCTACAGTGACGGGAAACCAGGTTCGACCCTTGGGATGGAAAGATTCCCCTGGAGAAGGGAATGACTACCCACTCCATTATTCTTGCCTAGTGTATAGTAAGTACTCAAATACTAACATTCTTTCCTAATCTCCCTAATAGAAATGAAATTAAAAGATATAAGTGAGGGTTGGTAATTTAGTAATAATTATCAAAGGCTTCAAAGAGGTATATTCCTTGACCCAGAAACTCTACTTCTTATATTTAAGGACAAAAAAAAATTAAACAATTCTTCAAGGTTGTATAAATAAGGATGCTCATTTTAGACTTACCAATGGTTAAAAATCAAAAACAATCCAAATGTCTTTCACAGTGCAATAGCATGAGATCTGTTTCCAAAGAGGGAAGAGGACTTTCACTCTGCTCTCCGGAAATGAACAGTAATAGGAAAGAAGTAGAAACCCAGTCCAGTATTCTTTCCTGGGAAATCCCATAGACAGAGGAGTCTGGTAGGATACAGTCCATGTGGTCACAAAGAGTGGAACATGATTGAGCGTGCGCACACACACACATACACACACACACAAAGGAAGAAGACTTAGAATCCTCCTGTCCAAGCTCTCACTTCCTTCTTCTGGAAGGACACATTTATCCAATTAATGTCATTGTAGGGACTCTGTCATCCATTCCATTCTTCCATTCTCCATATTCAGTTAGAGTTCATCACTCATGCACTGACCCATACCTTATTTCTTTCTCTTCTTTACTTGGACCTACATGCCCTCTATAACCCTATGTTTCTACCTCTGCTTTTTTCTCCCAGTAAGCCCAAGAGCATCTCCCTCCATCTCCAAATGATCTGCTGTTTGCTGGAGAATAGGGTAACCATTCAATCACCAACAAAACAAATACTATGGAGCCACTGAAAATTATGTAGGTTTATATATTTTGACATGGAGAGATAACCATACTATCTTGTTGAGCAGAACAAATAATAAAACAAATACAAACACTAAAACTGCTTTGCTCAAGATAGTAAACTTAAGATGCACTTTGGATAAGGAGGGTAGCCTCATTTCTTAACTAAATTTTCTACAAGATAGTTGTACTATTGTATAAAATTATTTTCTAAATATGGAAATAGAATACAAAGAATAAGATATGACAGATCAGAAATAAAGTATACAATAGGGATGAAATCAAAATAGATAAGCTAGAATGACCTGTCTCATCATTTTCTAATGGTTATAAGATTCTAGAACCAGGTTTGAAGTATGCTTTTTCAAATGAAAGTTCTAATATGGTAGAACCTATACTCCAATATCTCAAAATAGAAGAGCTTTTAATATGGTAAAGTCCTACTGCTCCTGAATCTTTCACTGTATATAGCAAAATCATGATACAGAAAAATCAGTCCTCATAACAGGTGGTGTACCCCATAACAGCAGCATTACAAATATATTCTACAGAAGTTTCATTATGTTTATTCATTGACAAATATACTTTCTTCCAAAGCATCCAAACTCATTACTAATAATTTAACTAACACCTCCTTGGAGCCTATTTTAAAGTAACTTTCATTTCCAAATGTAATGATATTGAAATTAAAAAAAAATTACCATGCCTACACAAACCTATTTTAAAATATCTAAAATTTAAATAAATTAACATTGAAATGAACAAACCAACTCTGTCTCCAAAGTTACATTAAATTTGCATACTATTGAAATTATGCTTTTATAGCAACTGAAGTGTTAGGCTAACTGCAGCATACATAAGTTTGTATATATCGTAGAATTCAAATTGGAATATTCAATCTAATCTGATAGAAAAACTATCCCCAACACTATCTGTGTTATACAAGCAGTCCCAATTTACAAGTGGGTTGTATTCTAAAGATGGTTTGCAAGTCACTTGGCAAAAAATGCTGGGATGTATTTAATAAGAAAAACAAGTTTAATTAAATGCTCAAAGCTTTTGCACAGCAAAGAAACTACAAACAAAGTGAAAAGACAACCCTCAGAATGCGAGAAAATAATAGCAAAGGAAACAACTGACAAAGGATTAATTTCCAAAATATACAAGCAACTCATACAACTCAATACCAGAAACACAAACAACTCAATCAAAAAGTGGGAAAAAGACCTAAACAGATATTTCTCCAAAGAAGACATATAGATGACTAACAAACACATGAAAAGATGCTGAACATCGCCATTATTAGAGATAAGCAAATTAAAACTACAATGAGATATCACTCCACACTGGTCAGAATGGCCCTCATCAAAAAGTTTACAAACAATAAATGCTGGAGAGGGTGTGGAGAAAAGGGAACCCTCTTGCACTGTTAGCGGGAATGTAAATTGATACAGCCACTATGGGAGACAGTATGGAGATTCCCTAAAAAACTACGAATAAAACTACCATATAACCCACCAAACCCACTCCTAGGCATATACTCTGAGGAAACCAAAATTGAAAAAGACACATGTACCCCAATGTACATTGCAGCACTATTTACAATAGCTAGAACATGGAAGTAACCTAGATGTCCATCAACAGATGAATGGATAAAGAAACTGGTACATATATACAATGGAATACTACTCAGGTATAAAATGAATGCATTTGAGTCAGTTCTAATGAGGTGGATGAACCTAGAGCCTATTATACAGAGTGAAGTAAGTCAGAAAGAGAAATATAAATACTGTATACTGATGCATATATATGGAATCTAAAGAGATGTCACTGAAGAATTTATTCTCAGGGTAGCAATGCAGAAACAGACATAGAGAACAGATCTATAGACATGGGGGGAGGGGAGGAGGGAGAGGGTGAGGTATATGGAGGGAGTAACATGGAAACTTACAATACCAAATGTAAAATACACAGCCAATGGGAATTTGCTGTATGTAACAGGGAACTCAAACAGGGGCTCTATAATCTGTTGGTCATTCCACCAACCTAGGGGGTGGGATGGGGAGGGATATGGGAGGGATGTTCGGGAAGGGGGAAACATGGGTGTAACTATGGCTGATTCTTGTTGATGTTTGACAGAAAATCACAAAATTCTGTAAAGCAACTATCCTTCAATTAAAAAATAAAGTGGCAAGCAAAAAGAAAAAACAAACAAATAAATAAAATGTTCAAGTTCCAAAGCAATCTTGAAAAACACAATTAACCCATAAAAAATGTGTTACTGTAATAACATAAGTTCTAAGCCCTGAACTCCCTTGTACAAGGGATGTGGTCCAGAGGAACCTCTGAAAACTGATGGGGAGAAGAGGAGTACTGCTCCAGCTCTTTGGGGTTTTTTTTGAGGGGGGGGGCATCCTGGATCTTAGTTCCCTGACCAGGAATCAACCAACACCCCCTGCAGAGGAAGCATAGAGTGTTAACCACTGGACTGGACCACCAGGGAATTCCCTGCCCCAGTTTTGGTAGCAGTAGGAGCACAAAAGCAACAGAGAGTTCCAGCATTATAAGGTTGGAGTACCCATGTTCAGGATGATAAATGAATTGTCCATAAAGGGAGCAATCAAGGACTACTTGGAAGAAAGGATCAAAACAATACAGGAAGAGTGAGGTACCAGATATCATGAAACAAAGCATTCCTTTACAGTTTTCAACTTAAAAATAAGGGCTGGTAGGTTTACATGTCATTTACCCTGATAGATTCCCTCCCTAGAAACTCCAAGAAGGGGGAGCCATTTTCCATTAATTGCATATTCTTATGTCCATAACTATCCCTGTTGTTAAATAATAACTGAGGAAAACCTACTGGAGATCGATATCACGGTGCCCAGGGAATGCATTCAGGTAGGAAGCAACACACACAGCAGCTCGGAGCTCAAAGTTTAGTATGAGGCACAACTAAGATTGGGCAGGTTAGTCTGCTCTGAATTTCAGGCTCTTCCTAATCTTGAGATTAAAATAATGAGCAACCTATGAGGTTGCAGAGGATCGAATGAGGTTATCCATGAAAACCACCTATCATAGTGCCTGGTCCACACTGTAAATGTTACCAGATAGGCTACCTAGCAGAGATGTTGAGACTGGGGTGAAAAAAGTGAAAAGTGAAAGTGTTAGTTGCTCGGTCATGTCTGACCCTTTGCAGCTCCCATGAACTGCAGCCCGCCAGGCTCCTCTGTCCGTGCAATTTCCCAGGCAAGAATACTGGAGTGGGTAGCCATTCCCTTCTTCAGGCATCTTCCTGACTCAGGGAGCAAACCCAACTTTCCTGCACCGTAGGCAGATTCTTACCATCTGAGCCACCAGGGAAGACAAACCCCTGGACTGGATCGGCTGTTGGCTTAAGTACTCTCTCACTCAATAAGTAAAACTGCCAGCCTGCCAAAGAACTGCATTCCTGAAGGCTGAAAAGTAGAAGCTTTTTCCTCCTCATGAGATGATACAAGGGTTCAAGTATCTTTTATCCTATTTCTAGGCTTGATTGCCTTCCCTCTCCCCATAAGTTTTGAGACTCCTTTGCCTCATCGAGAACACTGTTGAAAAAGAATATATTTTATTTGTGACCAATTGTTTTCTTTGGAAATCAATTTCAGAAATATTAATATTAGGCTAGGACGAAACATGCAAATGGCATTCCACATTTTCCCAGATATTTCTGAACACTTCCCTCCTGCACTTGGTGCATTGCTTCTGTAATATACACCCATAACCTTTTTAATTATATTAAGTACTGAATAAGTCATAGATAGGTATCTGTCCCATGAGCTTTTCAAAAGAACAAAATATGAGTCCTTCACCCAACACAAGCAGTGATCTATGAATGTGTGTGGTATACGAACTTAAAGATACCTCTTTAAGTATAAGTACTAAAAGGGGAGGTAGCTAACCATTCCTGATGGAAACTTGCAGAAAATATATTATGCCTAGACTGCACTGATGAAGAGTATATTGAATCTCACCTTGATGAGTCCTCATCAAGATCAATTTCTATTCTGCAATAATACAGAGATGCCCCCTGAAACCACTGAAGAACAGCAGGTTGTTTTTCCCTTTGTGAAATAACTGAAGACTACTATATTTTTATACTTCCTCTTTCTGCTGTTAGCTGTCACATCTCACTGTCAGTAGCACTGTTTTTTTTTTTTTTTTTCAAATACAAGATTAACTGGGTGAGAGCCTGAGCTGACACCCACGACTCTCTAAGACACATGAGAGACTTTTTTTTCCTCTTAATTTGCAGAAATACAGGCCACACTGTAAATAGTTGAGATCAGCCAGAGTACTGAATTTCTGATCAGGCAACCTCTGCGAATACAAAATTGCCATAATTGTACTCCAAAAAACAGAAAGGTAAAGCCCAATTGATGGAAACCTTTAAAATCAGGAAACATATTATCACAGCAAAATACATAAAGCAGTAATCAAAGGTGATTTTCTATCAATCACCATGGAGATGTACTCTATCAGGGATTCATCCAAACAGCTCAGAAATTAAGCTTTGAACATTTCAGGACACGTGATACTACAACAATATGCCCAGATTTTCTGGAATCCCCACTTTTTCCTTTGTTTTTATTGTTTTCTTAGTATATGTCCTATGAATACCCCAATCGACCAATCAAAATACAGAAAATTAAACACTCAGAATAGAAGCTGCTACAATATTATGTGGGTTTAATAACACACAACACAGGGAATCAACACCGGGTATGGCCTGTTGACTGTATTTGCAAGAGGACATAGAGTATGAGCAATTACAATTGCAGCAAGTTTTCCAGCTCTGTTGTGGGGGTGGGGAGGACAAGTATGTCTGGTACCTTCATAAAGCTCAAGAAGGGAATTTAGCAACAATCCGAGTTGTGAACAGGCATTTAAGCCACCAAGGTATTAAAGACACACCTAATAAAGAACAGAAAGCTTAATCTCCCTAACGAATTAAGCACAAGACTAGTATGAAGCACTAAAAGAAATGCTGTCCAGGTTCCTTTTCCTACCTAAAGAGCTATTCAGACAATCCACACCATGCAGAAAAGTATTAACAGAGCAAGTCTAAGATTAAGGCTGCTAGCAAGATTTACCCTTGGCTGGTGTTTGGGAACTTGCTTTGGGGGCACATTACCACTGTTCCATAACTGATAAGGATGGTCGACTGCGCCTGCATGTAGAGATGATATGGATTATACTGAGTGCATGCTTTACTGTAGGGGATCTGGAATTTTGGTACATATTAAATGACTAGCCTCCAGTAAAAATCTTGGGCACTGACTCCTTAATGGGCTTCCCTGGGCAGGAATATTGCAGATATATTGCTTATTTTTTCACAAGTGAGGGACAGAACACGGTATGTGACCCCTTATGGGACAGAGAGAAAACACAAGGAAGCCTGCCCATGGATTCCTCCAGAATCCACCTGTACTTCTCCCTTTGTGATCCTGAAGTGTATCCTCACTATCTTACAGTGATAAATCTGAGCTGTTAGTAGAACTATACTCGGAGTCCTGTGAGTCCTTCTACCATATTGCTAAATGTGGAATGGTCTTGGCAATCTCCAACTATATTTGTGAAACTGTTTTGAATGTGGTACAGAAGAGAATTTTAAAATAACTTACTACTTGGGTCTCACTCTCAACCTGCTTGTTATCCAGTGGGAGAATTGGGAAGGTGTGCTGGCGATCAACCGGGACACCCTGACCATTCACATTCTAATGAGCATCTATTGGACTCCTGGCAATGTTAGGCTACAGGCTGAATAGGAACACAGAAATTAAACACAGTCTTTGTCCTTTAGGACACAGTAACAAACAGTCCTCTTGGAAATGATACTGCCTGAAATATTACAAACAAGAGGATGTTAACTATTCCATCAGGGATATTTCAATTTTCTCTGACCCATAATTTAACTTGCACAAGTTATATATTTCCTTGGGTAATCCTAGTTAATTTTCCTCAAAACATTTTGAAAAGGCAGGGTTATGTACTCCCAACTTTCACCAGACCTTTTAAAAATTAGTTGTCAGTGCTTTTATCTCTTAACTAAGTATCAAGTACTATGCAAGATTTGCTTGCAATAGAAACATAAACAGAGTCCCAACTTTCAAGGATCCCAGTCTCTTAGAAGAGACAGAGAAGTAAACAAATCTTTAGAAGTCCAGGTTACACGTGTGTGACGTTTTCAGGAAGTGATGTGGCCGTGTCGACCAACAGCCAAGTGATGATCTCTACCATTACGCACCGTTATTGTTAGAAAACAAACGTGTGAAAAGGAGCTGACGATTATAACCCCTAGGGGGAAGAGTCTGAAAATTAACCATAGGAGTCTTACTACTAACTACAGTTTAAAAGAGTTCCAAATTTCTTTCAAGTTCTAAAATTAGAAAAACATTTTACCAAGATATCATTTTGCCTGATAACAAAATTTAGTATAAAGTATCCCTGTAGAGTGATGCCATCACCCTTGTCAACAATGGTATTGGTGAATAAATGACATCAGGCCTTGTGTAGGTCCTCACCAACAAGCAATTTTGCCTTTCTCCTATTAGAAAAAGTTCCCAATGTTGAAAGGTATGTTCCATCCTATTTGGCATTATGTTGAAAAAGGAACCTAATTTTTTAACCAATTTCCTTTAAGCCACAAAAACCAATTTCTATAAAGGAGAAATAAATCTTGAAATTACTTAATCACTTCATTAAATTTAAACCTCTTTACTTTAAAAAAAAATCACCTTTTTTTTTTCTCTACACAGAATATCACAATCTCCTATCTTTGAAGACTTCAAAAATATATTAGTTCAAAATCCATTTCTTGGTTCCCACTGAGATTTAAATTACCTGAAACTAGTAGCTTCACTACAAAAGTTCTATTCCATGGCTTGTAAGTTGAATTTACCAGCTTGACATCTATGTTTTATATATGTAAATTCCACAGGTTTACTGTATATTCATGCCATCGGCAGCACTGGTTGCCGAAAAGATTGGTACTACGACTGAAACAAATACACAAAATGAGACAGGAAGTAACCATAATTTTTCCTGCTTGCCTAAGTTTATTACTGTAATCATAGAAAAAAAATGGAGATTGTCTAGAGCACAAAAACTAAGACAGCAGCTGAAAGCAAGGTAAACTATAAGGAAAAGAAATATTTGCATATAAATCAAAGCAAGCAATGAGGTTTACATCACAGTACATAATATACAATTATTTTATTACAAAAGTTACTGCTTGCATACCAGCTTCAATTATTACATTTTGTAAAATTTGGCACAGGCTATATCAAAAGAAAATTTACTAGCAATAACATAGATAGTATTGCCCAGAATTATTCTTTACCTTTTGAATTCTTCCTAATACTGTAGTGAGCCTAGTCCACAAAACAAACACTCAATTGTTACTGGAATAAAGTGAAAGAATGAGCTTTGTCATCACTGGAAGTCAAGCAAGACAAGATGCTTCAGTCTGAGGCTCTCTCCCTATTTCCTCTGTTAAATAGCTATGCAAGTAACACTGTCACTGCTCATCAAACTGGAATCAATAGTTTGCATTTTTAAAAAAACACAAATGGAAACAGATCTAAATACATCTGTTATCCTTTCTGTAGTAGGAATTACATCTAGAGTAACTTAATTATAGAGTTGGCCTTTTGTATCTACAGATTCAAACAATACTAGAGCTAAAATATTCAGGGAAAAGAATTCCAGAAACTTCCAAAAAGCAAAACTTGAATTTGTCATATACCAGAAACTATTTGCATAGCATTTACAATGTAATAGGTACTTTAAGTAATTTAGAGATGCTTTAAAGTATACAGGAAGTGGTACATAGGTTATACACCAGTAATACACCAATGTATAGAGGGGACTTGAGCATCTTCTGGATTTTGGTACCCAAGGCAGGAAGCGGGTTGAGGAATTATCTCACAACCAATTACCAGTACACACGAAAGGATGACAGTATTTGTTACTATCAGACTTGATACTCTCACAAAACCTGCCTATAGTCACAGCTACTCACAGCAGAATGGACCAATTCCAACTTCTAATTACCTGAAGCCCCATTCTCCACAGCACCTTAATTACTCTCTGGTAATCAGGTGCGCACTTAAAATAGGACACTAACCTCACAGGTTAGCAAGGCACCCTGTAGTTCATTTCAGCTGCCAAATTCTTGATTATTACTGCACTAAATAAATTTTATACTATGCCATGGTAGAAAGTTTCACCAATGGTGACAGGGGATTTGTAGTTATCTTTCTGTGGAAAAGGGCCTACAGGTATAGTCATATTTTGGATTAACTCCCTTGGCTTCAAACATCAACAGATTCCTTCACCTTGTGAACATCTCACATGACTGTCCACCTCCCTGCTAACTTCTATTCCTCACGGACATCCGGCTCTGCTCTTTGTTTGTACCATTAGCTGCAGCTCATCCTTCTGCTGGCTAAACACGAGCGCTTCCCTGGATATACTCTTTGTTCCCTGACTCTTGTCTGTCCACTCTCCCTCTCAGGGAGCCCACATATTCCAAGGTTTGGACCGTGGCTTCTATCTGTAAATTAAGTAAGTAAAGTCACTCAGTCGTGTCCAACTCTTTGTGACCCCACGGACTGCAGCCCACCAGGCTCCTCAGTCCATGAGATTCTCCAAGCAAGAATACTGGAGTGGGTTGCCATTTCCTTCTCCAGGGGATCTTCCCGACCCAGGGATCGAACCCGGGTCTCCCGCATTGGAGGCAGACGCTTTAACCTCTGAGCCACAGGGAAGTCAGATAGAAGTGGCTTCTATCTGAGGACTCACAAAGTAACAGTTCTTGCTCTCTCCCTCCACTTAATTTCTATTCAGCTTCTCTAGCAGCTTATCAGACATTTCCACTTATATTTGACTATTTCTATAAACTGAATTCATTTTTTCCTGTCCAAAACCATATCTTTCATTCCCCTGGTAATGACAACAATCTAAGTAGCTAACATTTAATACTCACACCACACCTTGGAGGTAGATGCTAGGTTTTTTTTTGTCATCACCACTTTACAAAAGAGAAAATCAAGATGACACAGCCTGCCAGGATTCAAACCTAGGCACACTAACTCCAGGGGCTTCCTGCTTAACCACTGTTGCTCACCATATCTCTGATTATCTGACTATGATTTAGCCAATCTTACAGAAATGGCTGGGACTTCCCAGGTGGCACAGTGGTAAAGAGTCCTCCTGCCAATGCAGGGGGCAAAAGACACTCAGGTTCAATCTCTGCCTTGGCAAGATCCCATGGAGGAGGAAATGGCAACCCACTCCAATATTCTTGCCTAGAAAATTCCATGGGCAGTGGAGCCTGGCAGGCTACAGTTCATAAGGTTGCAAAGGTCAGGCACAATTTAGCACTCATGCATCACAGATATAGCTATTTTCCAAACTTCACTCAAAGTTCACCAACATTTTGAAAGTCTTCATTCTGACATGATTCATTTCTCACCTGGGCTGGTTCACCTCTCTTTAGGTAACCGGGTGATTCTCCACTCTCTGGAGGTCACCATATTGATGCCTAACATAGTGCAGATACCCGACTTTTGGCATAGAGCACTACAGCCTAGAACTCCTGGGCTCAATATTCTTCTATATCACCCTGACCCCACAAATAGCTGGGATGACTTGAGGGTCAAAACACAGAGCCTAAGGTCTCCATTCTGTATTGATGATTTCCTCCATAATATACCAATACCAGTTCAAAGAGACTCTACTTAAGTCCAGCTTCATCATTCAGGCCCAGTTGCTACTCAATGCCCTCTAAACTCAAAGACCATATACCATCACATCTTCCACTCTCTAATTAAGCACGTCCTATACAGTGCAAACAGTGTCAGATTTTATTTCTCTGGGCTCCAAAATTACTGCAGATGGTGACTGCAGCCATGAAATTAAAAGACACTTACTCCTTGGAAGGAAAGTTATGACCAACCTAGATAGCATATTGAAAAACAGAGACATGACTTTGCTAACAAAGGTCCATCTAGTCAAGGCTATGGTTTTTCCAGTGGTCATGTACAGATGTGTGAGTTGGACTGTGAAAAAAGCTGAGTGCTGAAGAATTGATGCTTTTGAGAGGAGATCCAACCAGTCCATTCTGAAGGAGATCAACCCTGGGATTTCTTTGGAAGGAATGATGCTAAAACTGAAGCTCCAGTACTTTGGCCACCTCATGTGAAGAGTTGACTCATTGGAAAAGACCCTGGTGCTGGGAGGGATTGGGGACAGGAGGAGAAGGGGATGACCGAGGATGAGATGGCTGGAACGCATCACCGACTCGATGGACATGAGTCTGAGTGAACTCTGGGAGTTGGTGATGGACAGGGAGGCCTGGCGTGCTGTGATTCATGGGGTCGCAAAGAGTTGGACACGACTGAGCGACTGAACTGAACTGAACTGATACATAGTATGAGCTTTCTAGGTGGCATAGTGATACAGAACCTGCCTAGCACTACAGGAAACATAAGAGATGTGGGTTCAATCCCTGAGTCAGGAAGATCCCCTGGAGGAGGGCATGGCAACCAACTCCAGTGTTCTTGCCTGGAGAATCCCATGGACAGAAGAGCCTGGGAGGCTATGGTCCATAGGGGTCACAAAGACTCAGACATGACTAAAGTGACTTAGCACACACATACAGAACACAGGAATATGACACAGGAGAGAGATGTTTAAATTGTTTGGCTACGTGACCATCTCCACACTAAATTTTTCAAACTGTATAGCTTTTATATACCCTGACAGCCAAACGGAGGAGTTTAATTACACTCGCCTAACTGTGGATGCTTACATTAATGCTACTGTTTTTGCATATATTGGACATGGGTTTTACTGCATGGAAGAGTCTCCTCCTAATATACCAAATTTAAAAAGACTGAAATATATTTCAAGCAATATTGTCAATAACATACAACTATAAGAAATCAAAAGTCAGAATGTGTTTTTGGATTCAAACCAATGGACAATGAAAATCAATTAAATAAATTTTGAATACGGATCTTAATATTTTAGTAAAATAAATGGTTTATTTGTTAAGGTGATATACATACTCATTCTATTCCAGCATTATTTTTAGCAACATGAAAGGATACTGTATCTGTAATTATGTAATCTGACTGTTGCATTATTCACAAAGAAAACTAGTACACCTTTGTGGAATATTAAAATCCAAAATAGTTGGAAAGCAGATCAATAAAGCAAAATGCCTCCTGACCTACAATCAGTACGGAATGAGATACTTTTTGGAAAAAATATTCCAGGGAAATGAAAGTTTCCATTCCATTACATCTATTGTAAGTTTTTGGTTGAAATACATCTCTATCAACATTAACTATGACATTTCCCAGTGAGCTGAACACATTACAATATATTATAGATAAAACTGGGATATTCACATGGAGATGGATGGTTCAGTTCAGGCGTTCAGTCGTGTCCAACTCGTTGAGACCCCATAATCGCAGCACGCCAAGCCTTCCCATCCATCAACAACCCCCGGAGTTTGCTCAACCTCATGTTCATTGAATCGGTGATGCCATCCAGCCATCTCATCTTCTGTTGTCGTCTTCTCCTGCCCCTAATCTCTCTCAGCATCAGAGTCTTTTTCAATGAGTTAACTCTTCGCATGAGGTGGCCAAAGTATTGGAGTTTCAGCTTCAGCATCAGTCTTTCCAATGAATACCCAGGACTGATCTCCTCTAGGATGGACTGGTTGGATCTCCTTGCAGTCCAAGGGACTCTCAAGAGTCTTCTCCAACACTACAGTTCAAAAGCATCAATTCTTCAGTGCTCAGCTTTCTTCACAGTCCAACTCTCACAGCCATACATGGCCACTGGAAAAACCATAGCCTTGACTAGACGGACCTTTCTTGGAAAAGTAATATCTCTGCTTTTCAATATGCTATCTAGGTTGGTCATAACTTTCCTTCCAAGGAGTAAGCGCCTTTTAATTTCAT
>SJXQ01002618.1:1802-24132 GCA_006408695.1 Aepyceros melampus
CCTGATGCTGGGAAGGATTGGGGGCAGGAGGAGAAGGGGACAACCGAGGATGAGATGGCTGGATGGCATCATGGACTCGATGGACGTGCGTCTGAGTGAATTTTGGGAGTTGGTGATGGACAGGGAGGCCTGGTATGCTGCGATTCATAGGGATGCAAAGAATCAGACATGACTGGTGACTGAACTGAACTGAACTGAACAAGTCCACCTATCATCACACCTGTGATGGGTTATGCTGTCCTCCTATGTACCTGTCACCACTCCAGACTGGGAGCCCATTGAAGACTGGGGCTAAGACTGTTTTCCTTTCTGCATTCTCAGGGCTAAGGGTCATTTAATATTTACCCAGGGAAGGTACTTGATTCCTGTTTGTAGGAATTAAGGGAGCATATGATTTCATCCTTCTGTTTTTTTTTAAAAAACTTACCAAAACCCTTCTGAAATACCTTGACCACCTTTCAACCATCTAACCTAATTCAGAGGAGTTTGGTTCGTAAACCAAATTCTCTGTTGTATAAAGCTGCTTTAGAAAAGACTGGAACTCATCCCACACCTATGTTGAAGTCCCTAAACATTACAAGGTCATTGTTCCAGGCCCCTGCTGGAGGCATGTGGTGGAAGAAGGGATCTATCAAGGAAGAAAACATGGTGCCCACATCCAAGGAGCTTAGTCATGGAGGACCCAGTGTGAGCGGAAGAGGCTGCCCCTGCTTGTGCTCCAGGGATGTGAAGAGTTCCATCAGTGCAGAGGCTACAGTGAACTTGTGGAGGATCCCAGTAGCCAGGACATCAGAAGTTGATGTTCAGTCATTCAGTCATATCTGACTCTTTGCGAACCCATGGACTACAGCATGCCAGACTTCCGTGTCTTCCACTATCTCCCAGAGTTTGCTCAAACTCATGTCCATTGAGTTGGTGATGCCATCCAACCATCTCATCCTCTGTCACCCCCTGCTCCTCTTGCCCTCAATCTTTCCCAGCATCAGGGTCTTTTCCAGTGAGTACACTCTTCGCATCAGGTGGCCAAAGTACTGAAGCTTCATTTCAGCATCAGTACTTCCAATGAATGTGCAGGGTTGATTTCCTTTAGGATTGACTGGTTTGATTTCCTTGCTGTTCAAAGGTTCCATTAGTGTAGAGATTGCAGAGAATTTGTGGAGGATCAGGGAGTCCAGGACATTCAGGGGACAAGAAGCAAACAGAGAATTCTGGGAGTGCCCTGAAGCCAAGGGTAGGAGATAAGTCGGCCAATCAGCAGGGGTGGGACTGTAGAGGAGTCGAGGCTTTAGATTCAGAAAACTAAGATCTTGGCATCTGGTCCCATCAGTTCATGGCAAATAGATGGGGAAACAAATGGAAACAGTGAGAGACTTAATTTTGGGGGGCTCCAAAATCACTGTAGATGGTGACTGCAGCCATGAAAATAAGACACTTGCTCCTTGCAAGAAAAGCTATGACCAACCTAGACAGCATATTAAAAAGCAGAGACTTTGCCAACAAAGGTCCATCTGGTCAAAGCTATGGTTTTTCCAGTAGTCATGTATGGATGTGAGAGTTGGACTATAAAGAAATCTGAACACCAAAGAATCAATGCTTTTGAGCTGTGGTGTTGGAGAAGACTCTTGAGAGTCCCTCAGACTGCAAGAAGATCCAACCAGTCCATCCTAAAGGAAATCAGTCTTGAATATTCATTGGAAGGACTGATGCTAAAGCTGAAGCTCCAACACTTTGGCCATCTGATTACGAAGAATTGATTCATTGGAAAAGACCCCGGTGCTTGGAAAGATTGAAGGCAGGAGGAGAAGGGGATGACAAAGGATGAGATGGTTGGATGGAATCACCGATTCAATGGACATGAATTTGAGTAAACTCTGGGAGTTGGTGATAGACAGGGAAGCCTGGTATGCTGTAGTCCATGGGGTCACAAAGAATTGGACAGGACTGAGTGACTGAACTGAACTGAACTGAACTGAGAGGCTTTATATAAAGCCCCTCTCACCTCTTCCTAGATGGAAAAAGACTCCACTCCCTCAGGCTTTTCATTTCGGAGAAGAGAGGGCTATGGGAAGAGAAATTATCTCCCACGAGAACCCACTCCACAAACTGAAAGTCACTCAGTAGTGTCCGAATCTTTGTGACCTCAGGGACTATACAGTCCATGGAATTCTCCAGTCCAGAATACTGGAGTGGGTAGCTGTTCCCTTCTCCAGGGGATCTTCCCAACCAAGGGATCAAATCCAGTCCTCCCTCATTGCAGGCGGATTCTTTACCAGCTGAGCCACAAGGAAGGCCTAAGAATACTGGAGTGGGTAGCCTATCCCTTTCCCAGAAGACCTTTCTGACCCAGGAATTGAACCAGGGTCTCCTGCATTGCAGGTAGATTCTTTACCAACCGAGCTATCAGGGAAGCCACTCCACACTGGTCTCCAAATCCCAGTCTCTGATTCAGTTAGCTAAGGGCCTCCACGCCTGGGGCCCAGTCACTCAATGGGCACACCCTCCGGGTGGGGGGTCAGGCCCCTGATGGCAGCTGGGGAGCCGGGCTCTAGGTGGGCAAGATCAAAAGGCCTGGATAACCTCTGGGGTCACAGTGACAAAATGCTTATGGACTGGAAGAGGATGGAGCCATTAGAGTGAGGAAATGAACGCTGGCTTTTTCCCCCTCAGCAGGCACAATGGGAGCCGATGGGGAGTGAACAAAGCATGCCCACTTGGGTGGGAGGCTGGTGGTGGGGAGCGGGCCCTGTTCTCTGGCCCGGGAGTTAATGTCGGCCGGCGGAACAATAGGAGCGGTGACCCGGCTGCGGCTTTAGAGTGAGAACACTGCCGGGGTCAGAGCTGCCTGACCCCCAGCGAGGTTAACCAGATCAAAGCCTCCGCTGAAGGCCCAGCCCACTGTGCCCCTAATGACTGTAAAATTGGAGTTTCCACCAGTGTTGGCCTAGCTACCTCTTCAGGTAGCTGGAGATCAGGGGTAGGAGCCACCAAGGATGAGACGCCCCCAGGACATCATCTTGCCTACCTGGTGACCCCCCTCCTTTTTCCTGAATTGTTCAGCTGGACAACCCCACCCGACCCACCTACCCTCCCGAACGCATCCATCACCCCTCCTGACTTTCTGGTTCTGTTTTAAGTTACAAAATATAACACTCAGCTTTTCACTTGTTAAAATGTTGAGTCATCAGTAGATAAAGTAGAACCATGAAGGATATCATACAATGTTTTTTTTGTGTCATAAAAGTAAGGCTCACCCATTTTACAAAATAGAGAAAAAGCAAAGACAGCCATCCCAGAGAGGAGCTCTGGCTGTCAACCTTAGTATATTTCTTGCCAGGCTTCTCCCTGTGCGTTTATATACAGTTAGGGTCATTTTCTGCTTATAATTTCATAGCCCACATATTTTTATATCCTAAGCATATTCTCATGTGATTCAGAACTCCCCACAACCATGATGTTTAACATCTACATCAGGCTTCAAGGCAATCATACCTAGAATAGCACAGAATGGGTGTGATTAAACATTCACCTTAGGCTGGTTGTCATGATTTCTTGATATGAATACTTTTCTGATGAACATCTGTGGCGAAGGCTGCATCCACATTCCTAATGATTTCTTTGCAGTAAATTCTCAGTGACACATGGTGGAATCATCTAATCAAAGGGTATAAATGTTTTGGAAGAAAACTTATTTCAGTTTTTAAAAGAGATTTAAGAGCTGAATGTCCTTGGCAGTCCAGTGGTTAAGACTTCAAGCTTCTAATACACGGGGCATGGTCCAGTCCCTGGGTGGGGAAGTTATGAATTCAGTGTGTTGAGGTCAAAAAGAAAATTATTAAGAGCCTATCCATGTAGTGATCACTGAAGATACAGAGACCAATGAGATGTAGTCTCTACTATTTAAAAACTCAGATATCACAAGCACACACACACCACTCCGGTCCCCATGCAAAATGGTCTGCTATTCTCATTCTGCATGGAAATCGTTTAATAAAACAATACCAAAAAAAAAAAAAAAAAACGAAGAGTTTGAGGGAGAGGGAATTTTCCCGTAATCCTTGGCCTTCCCTATAACGTAAAACTTGAAAGTTCTTTTGCCATTCGAGCGTCATTTCACAGCACACTCAATCAAGGACTCCAACTCTTCTTGCAGTCAAGAAGCCTATGGAAGATGAATGATTTGAGACAAATGGGCACTGCCACCTCCTCTGCCAGCCTGGTTCCTGCCTCTGGGTCTTTGTTCGGGTCATCCCCTACCTGGAATGCCTCTTCCTAGAAAAGTTCTTAATTGGCCAGATTAAGGCCAGATCTAATTCTATCCCAGAAGCCTCCTAGGCCTCCCCAGTCCACACTGAATTCCTTCCCTAACCACTGCCATGACCACAAAGATCAGCCTTTAAAAAAACGTGAGCTCCCTGAGGATAGGAATCTTGTCTTACTCATCTCACAAAACTTGGCATATCACTGAAACTTAATAGATGCTTAACGAATCAATCAAAAGACATGTACCACTTGTTAAAGGATAAACTGAGGCATATGACAATCTTGTAGCATTTATTTGAGCAAAAGCTGATTCCCATCAGATAGTACCAAACCAGAAGTCATCAGAATGACAGGAGCCAGGGTCAAAACTTTTATAGAGAAGACAAAGAAGCAAAGCAAGAAAATTATTTGATTGGTTGTAATTTATTTGCTTCATTCAGGAGAGGCAAATTTATATTTTATGTTTATGTTCGGGAGTTGGCTATTTATGTTTGGTTACCTTTGGGTTGGGATTTCTTAATCTTGAGGCAATATAGGCTTAGGTTTGGTTTTCCTTCCTAGGCTACTTAGGAGCTACCCTAGTTACTCAGATTGTAAAGCATCCACCTGCAATTCAGGAGACCTGGGTTTGATCCCTGGATTGGGACGATCCCCTGAAGATGGAAATGACAACCTACTCCAGTATTCTTGCCTGGACAGAGGAGCCTGGTGAGCTACAGTCCATGGGGTTGCAAAGAGCTGGACATGATTAAGCAACTGACACACACACCTAGGCTGCTTGACACATTAGAGCCACCTCAATCTAATGGCACCCTTGTTAAATCAATTAACATACTCTTTGTTATTGACTAATTATTTCCTTTGTGTTAATATATCTCTTCAAATTGATTATGTGATATAATGCTGAAGAGTTTGGAAGATAAGTGAAGATCAAATCCCAACTCCGCCTTATAACCTTTGGCAATCCTAAATTTTCAGTTCAGTTCACTTCAGTCCCTCAGTCATGTCCGACTCTGCTACTTCATGAACTGCAGCACCCCAGGCTTCCCTGTCCATCACCAACTCCCAGAGCTTGCTCAGACTCATGTCCATCGAGTCGGCGATGCCATCCAACCAGCTCATCCTCTGTCGTCCTCTTCTCCTCCTGCCCCCAATCCCTCCTAGCATCAGGGTCTTTTCAAATGAGTCAGTTCTTCACATCAGGTGGCCAAAGTATTGGCGCTTCAGCTTCAGCATCAGTCCTTCCAATGAATATTCAGGACTGGTTTCCTTTAGGTTAGACTGGTTGGATCTCCTTGCAGTCTGAGGGACTCTCAAGAGTCTTCTTCAACACCATAGTTCAAAAGCATCAGTTCTTCAGTGCTCAGCTTTCTTTATGGTCCAACTCTCACATCCATACATGACTACTGGAAAAACCATAGCTTTGGCTAGATGGACCTTTGTTGGCAAAATAATGTCTCTGCTTTTTAATATGCTGTCTAGGTTGGTCATAGCTTTTCTCCCAAAGAGCAAACATCTTTTAATTTCATGGCTGCAGTTACCATTTACAGTGATTAAAAAAAAGAATAAATTTCTCACTGTTTCCCCATCTATTTGCCATGAAATGATGGGACCAGATGCCATGATCTTCGTTTTCTGAATGTGAGTTTTAAGCCAACCTTTTCACTCTCCTGTTTCATTTTCATCAAGAGACTCTTTAGTTCTTCGCTGTCTGCCATAAGGGTGGTGTTATCTGCATATCTGAGTTTATTGATATTTCTCCCGGCAATCTTGATTCCAGCTTGTATTTTATCCAGCCCAACATTCACATCATGTACTCTGCATGTAAGTTAAATAAGCAGGGTGACAATATACAGCCTTGATGTGCTCCTTTCCCGATTTGGAGCCAGTCTGTGTTCCCTGTCTGGTTCTAACTGTTGCTTCTTGACCTGCACACAAATTTCTCAGGAGGCAGGTAAAGTGGTCTGGTATTCCCATCTTTTTAAGAATTTTCCACAGCAAGAATTCCAAGGCAAGGACTGTAGCAAGAATGAAACAATGTTGTAACAGAGAGCAAAGTGAAAGTAAGCTCAGTAGTGTCTGACTCTCTGTGACCCCATGGACTGTAGACTGCCAGATGCCTCAGTTCACGGAATTCTCCAGGCAAGAGTATTGGAATAAGTAGGCATACCCTTCTCCAGGGGATTTTCCCAACTTGGGTCTCAAGCACTGCAGGCAGATTCTTTGACTACATGGAAGCTTACAAAGATTGCTGGTGTGGTGCCAAAAGACTTACAGGAGCCAATCTGAAGGACTGCCTCTAATCAAAAATGACACAATTGTAGGATGAAAACCAAAAATAACTGAAAGGAAGGAAATTTGAAATCAATACATACACAAAAATCTATGAGTTCATAAACATTTTAAAAATGTCATCATTCCCTTTGAAAGTTGTTTGGGCACAAAGTCATTCGGAAAATTAATTTTAAAAAAAAAGGAAGACTCAAACATCTTAAATGAGAATTAAGTGATATAGCTCCTTTATCTCATATTAACTTATATTAGTGCAGGGTTAGTGCTCAATCTGGGCTTCCCAGTTGGCTCACTGGTAAAGAATCTGCCTGTCAATACAGGAGATGCAAGTAACATGGGCTTGATCCCTGGAGAAGGAAATGGCAATCCACTCCAGTATTCATGCCTAGGAAACCCCATAGACAGAGGAACCTGATGGCTCAGAGGGATCTCAAAAGAGCCAGACACATCTTAGTGACCAAGCAACAACAAAGGTTCAATAAAATCATGCTTTACTGGACAATGAGAATGTTTTTTAAGATGAGAAAATGAATCACCTTTTCCTTTTTAAATTCCTTGCTTTCTTCTTTTGCTTCATTGTCTCTATTTCACCAGTGACCAGCTTAGGCTCAGGCTCCTAGTAGTGCTCAAGGAGGCCTGATCAATTCTCATGTCAGAATCCACACGTCTTTCAATATACATTCTTCCGCCTTTGACTTTGTAAAAGGCAGGATGAGAAAGTCCCACTGGCAGAAGGCGAGGGCTCTGGGAGCACACGCTTTGATGCAGGCAGGGACTCTGCCCTCCTCTCTCTGCCTCTTTAATAGGAGCCAAGGAAGGAATCTGCCTTAAGAAACCAGATCATTAGCGCTCAAAGAGACCCTTGAGAATACCCCATCCAACCCCCTCATCTGCAGATGAAGGAACTGGGGCTCTGGGAGGTTAAGTGACTCACCCAAGATCACAAAGCCAGGCTGCCAGGCTCCAGCCTGGGGCTCTTTTCACTGTGCTGCTTCAAGGAAGTCTCTGGAAAAGAAGTTACAAAGTTCAGCTTTAAGATATCTGAGATGGATTTGCTGAGGTAACCGAGCTCAGCTCTGCTTCTAAAGAAAGGGGTGGGGGTGGAAATACAATGGTTTAAACCGCTCTGTATGATAAGGTTCCCAGGGACTCTTCTGCACAGCATTTGGAATGTCACTGTGGACATCTCATGTATGTTCAGAGGTGGGATCACAGTTTCTTCCAAATGTCCCTAGACCAAAGGGCCATGGAACAGACTCTGAATGAGCCTGGGATTCCCATATCAGCATACGAGCAAAGAACCTTACCCTCACTCCAGTCTAGCCACCGGTACAAACTCCAAGACATCCAGACCACACTCTCCCTAAATGTTCTTCTGTCTTCCCCATCTAGAACTGGCACCATCCACTCAGATGCTCAGGTCCACCATCTGGGAGTCATTTTGATCCTCCTTTTTTTTTTCTGTATCTTTTACATCCTATCCGTTGACAAGTCCCATTGGGTCTTTCACGAAAGCACATTTGGGGTACGGGCGATACAGAGTAGGGGTGTGGGGGTACAAAATGTTGGATGTAAGATAGGCTCAAGGATGTGTCATACAACACAGCGAATACAGCCAATATTTTGTAATAACTGTAAATGGAAATAACCTTTAAAAATTGGATAAATATTAAAAATTAAAAAAAAAAAGCATATCTAGAATCTGATGGCTGCCATCCTTCTTCACTGCTATCTCCTCACCCAAACCACAAGCCCTCCAGCATGGGCTGCACCTGTGGCCTCCCACCCATTCTCCCTACCGCCACTGTTCATCCTTAACCCTCCACATTCCACCCAACAGAGATTACGTTTGAAATACAGAATCCAGGTTACATCTCTCCCCCTGCAGCAAAACCTCCAGACACTTCCTATCACACTTCAAAGAAAACCCAAAGGAAATCCTCAACATCTCCAAAAGGCCCTGCTAGCTCAGGCCCCTGCCTCTCCAGGCTCCTATCCGGGCCTCTGCTATCACTACTATTCCCCAGGTTCATGGACTTTCTATCCCTCAACGCATGAAGCTGTGATCTCCCCCTGGGATAGTCCTCCTAGGACAGACGCCATGTTCTCCTTCTGGGCTTAGTTCCATGTCAGCTTAGCAGAAAGCCCTCCGGACCCAGCTCACCCCAGTCACTCTGCTGTTGCTCTTTTCTTTTGTGGCTCTTCAAACAATCATTTGGCATAAGACTCATTCTCTTACACGTGTGTCTGTCTGTTACTATTATCTGCCTACCAATACAGGAGACGTAAGAGATTCAGGTTCAGTCCCTGAAACAGGAAGATGCCTTGAAGAAAGAAATGGGAACCCAGTCCAGTATTCTTCCCTGGGAAATCTCATGAGTAACCTGGCAGGTTACAGTCCATGAGGTCACAAACAGTCGGACATGCCTGAGCACAGCACATAAGCTATTTGCTACCCTTTCTAGGGTAAGCCCCAAGACGACAGGACTTAGCTTGGCTTGCTCAAGGATACACCCTCTGTGCCTTGCACAGCACAGGTGCCAATAGCAATTTGTCAGAGGTGTGAATGCAGCTTCTGAGGTGGAGTGAGCTGAGGGGACAGCCTCTAGGAGTCAACAAAAAGAAGATCAATATCAAGAAACCTTCCCTGGCACTTCCCTGGTGGTAAGGGGATGAGAATCTCCCTGCCAATATGGAGGACACAGGTTTGATCTCTGGTTGGGGAAGATTCCACATGCCTTGGAGCAACTGACCCCAGGTGCCACAGCTACTGAAGCCCACACACCCAGAGCCCGTGGTCCACAACAAGAAACACCACCCCAACGAGGAGCCTGTGCACTACATGGAAGACCAGCCCCCGCTCACCACCACTAGAGAAAGCCTGCTAAAAATAAAAGCAATTAAATAAATAAGTAAAGAGTATTTTTTTGAAAAAAGTAAGAAACTTTCCCTGGTCCCTTCCAGGATCCCATTGGAACCCAGATTACTACTGTTTCTCCCACTTGACCGCATGTTGGAATCACAAAGGAGAGTTTTGAAAACGCTGATGCCTGAGTTCCATCCACAGCCAGTTTGATTTAATTGATCTAAGACATGCTTGGGTTGGGACTGTTCAAGCTTCATCTAGAGATTCTCATGTGCTGCCCAGTTTAGGAATCATGGTTCGCACCTCATCAGCAGCAACAGGCAGAAAATGCTCCTGGTGCTGTACTTTGAAAGGAAGGACAAGAGCAAAGGAAGAAAGAAGCAACATTAATTGAATATCTTCCATATACAAGATATTCCTCCTATTCTAGGTAATGTGACTTCCCAGATGGCTCAAGTGGTAAAGAATCCATTTGCCAATACAGGAGACTCAGGAGACATGGGTTCGATCCCTGGATCAGGAAGCTCCCCTGGAGGAGGAAATGGCAGTCCACTCCAGTATTCTTGCCTGGGACACCCCATGAACAGAGGAGCCTGGTGGGCTACAGTACGTGGGATGGCCAAGAGTCGGACACGACTGAGTGACTGAGCACACACATACTAGGTAACACACATGCTCCTTCCTTCAGCTTTGAAAGATACACTGTGAGATGGCCATTATTTATTTCACTAACTTAACAAACCCTTAGTGTTTACCATTTTTCAGGCACTGTTCTAATCTCTTTACACTATTAAGTCACTAAATCTTCGTAGCAAACTCTTGAGCAGGAACTGTTATCACCCTCACTGGAGGTCCAGTGACATAGCCAAGGTCTAGTAAGTGTCAGCACCACCATCAGAATCCAGTCTGTTTCAGTCCAAGTCCTTAACCTCTATTGTTATCCTGCCTCTATTACTATCTCTATTTGATAAAGAACTTGCAGTTTGAAGACATAAAATAACTTGTTCCAAGTCACAGAGCAGATGTTTAGAGCAGCTTCATTCATAACTGCCAGAATGCGGAAGCAACAAAAAAGACATCCTCCAGATAAACTACGGTACATCCAAACAATGGGATATTTGTTGTTGTTGTTTAGTCACTAAACCATGTGACTTTTTTATGATCCCATGGATTGCCCTCCAGGCTCCTTGGTTCATGGGGTCTTCCAGACAAGAATACTGGAGTGGATTGCCATTTCCTTCCCCAGTGAATCTTCCTGACCAGGGATCAAACCCACATCTCCTGCACTGACAGGATTCTTTCCCACTGAGCCACCAGGTAATAGGAGTATTATCCAGCACTAAAAAGAAAAGAGCGTTCAAGCCATGGAAGGACATGGAGGAAACTTAAATGTGTATTAATTACTAAGCGAAAGAAGTCAATCTAAATAGGTTACACACTATGTGGTTCCAACTACAGGACATTCTGAAAAAGGCAAACAATGGAGGCAGTATGAAAATCAGTGGTTTCCAGGGGCCAGAAAGAGGGAGGGATGAATAGGTGGAATGCAAAGTATTATAGAGCAGTGGAAATGATGCTGCAGTGTATGAGGCTGCAGTGATGGGCACATGTCATTATCTGTCTAAACACATGGAATGCCCAACACCAGAAGTGAATGCTAATGTAAGCTGTGGACTTTGGGCAATAATGATGCTTCAGTGTAGATTCATTGACTGTAACAAATGTACTGTCCTGGGCAGGGGTGTGGGTGGATATGGATCACAGGAGAGACTGTGCATGTCAGGGAATAGGGCTGTTGGTGGGAAATCTCTTTATCTTCTTCTCAGTTTTGTTATGAACCCAAACTGTTGTAAATATACGTGAAAGTGAAAATGAAAGTTGTTCAGTTGTGTCTGACTCTTTGTGACCCCATGTACTATACAGTTCATGGAATTCTCTAGGCCACAATACTGGAGTGGGTAGACTTTCCCTTCTCCAGGGGATCTTCCCAACCGAGGGATCGAACCCAGGTCTCCTGCATTGCGGGTGAATTCTTTACCAGCTGAGCCACAAGGGAACCCCCCTCCCCCGCTGTAAATATATAGATACAGTCTGTTTCATTAAAAAAAAAAAACTTGCATGACGATTCATCCAATTTCAAATCCTACTCCCTATATTTTTTATGTGGTACATCTTCCAGCGTCATTTAGATTCTAAGAGCTTTAATATCAGGGACCTCAAGTTTTACTGTTTCTTATTTTCCCAAAAACCTCACAATAGTGCACAGTAGATGCTTAATAAACAGTTGTTTGAAGTGGAAATTGTAGGAGTGTTCTAAGAAATAGAGTCAGACCAACTTCAAGTTATTTAACCTCCCTGGGACTTGACGTTCTCATTTGTAAAATAGGGATAGTAATGTTACATTCTTTATGAGGATTTTATGACAATTAATGGAAATGATGTATTTGAAAAGCTTAGAAAACCTCTAGACATATAAAAAGGCTCAATGGGTATTAGTCACCGTAGTATTATTATTATTGCACTCTTGCCCTTGTCCAGATGTGTGCATTTTATGGTTTAATCAGAGCATAGAGACCATCTCAGGGTGTGTTGTTTTCATCAGTCTTGTCTCAGTCATTTTCCCATGGTTCTCTATACTTTCCTTAAGTACCATTTTAGCTATGATGCTGTGCTGTGCTTAGTTGCTCAGTTGTGTCCAACTCTTTGTGACCCTACGGATTATAGCCCACCAGGCACCTCTGTCCATGGGGATTCTCCAGGCAAGAATACTGGAGTGGGTTGCCATGCCCTTCTCCAGGGCACCTTCCCAACCCAGGAATAGAACCCAGGTCTCCTGTATTAAAGGTGGATTCTTGACTGTCTAAGCCCCAGGAAACAGGTTATCAAGGTGGTAACCCCCTGGGTGATTGGTTTTCAATGCATGAAACATTTCTTGAATACTTGCTCTGTGCCAGTTCTGTGCTAGGGTCTTCAGAAGATACAAAGAAATATTTGTAAGGTATGTTCCTCACCTCACTCTCAAGAAAATCACATCTGCTATAATTAAATCTAAGGAAATTTCCCCACTAGCCTAGGGGAAGAAGAAATCAATCCAAGCCAAGGGGAGACTTGGATTTTTAAAATGAACGCTCTTTCTAAAAAAGTCTTCTGGTGAATATGAACTAGAATTCTAAATGAATGGCAGGCACCTCGAAATCATCAGGTTTATGAAGAGGCCCAGAGAGGGCAAGAGAGTTGCCCAAGGCCACACAGCACTATGGTGACCTGAGTGGGAAGAATGTAAGCTGGTGTACACTGCCTGCTCTTCTGGGTCATGGGAAGAAGAAACCAAGAACACAGAATTTGAGATTCAGAAGAACTATTCTTCTGCCATGGCTGTGGGCTTCCCCAAAGGCCCAGCTGGTAAAGAACCCATCTGCCAAAGCAGGAGACGCAAGAAATGCAGATTTGATCCTTTTGTAGGAAAAATCCCCTGGAGAAGGAAATGACAATCCACTCCAGTATTCTTGCCTGAAAAATCCCATGGACGTAGGAGTCTGGCAGGCTATAACAGTCCATGGGGTCCAGAGAGTCAGACACAACTGAGCGCAAACGCATGCATGAACCATGGCTGTAAGGACTTGGATGGTTATGAACCCTGTCTGATCCTCAGCTGCCTTCCCCCACCTATTACATAAGCATTTTGAACCCCATAAAACATTACCAATTCAGGTTGGAATCATTTAGAAATTTTTTTTAAGCCCAGTTTGTCAGGCTGTAAAAATTAGCCTAGGTAAATGAAAGTATGATTAACCTTATCCTCTGCAAAGTATTTTGATATTTATCTTATTTGAGCAAAGGCTTTTCCTTTAACACAACTAATAGTGATGAGGAAACAGGTCCAGAGAGTCAGGTGACTTATCTGAAAACATCCTCCTGGAAAGAAAGCATGAATACAAACCCACTTTGGCCAAGTTCATACCTTTGCCTATTGTTTGCGAGAAGTGACTTGGGTTTTGTTATCACTGTTTTAACAGACAAACAATATGCCAGGTTTCACATCCGTGCTGTGAATACTGGAAATGTGAATGAGTTAACTGAAATGCTCTCTTATATATTTATGAGCAAGTACAAGTCACTCGTCTATTTCACCCATTCATTATTAGTAACTGGAGAGACACCCAGAGGTCCGTCTGTCATCCATGTACTTGGCAATCCAGCACGACTCAGCTCCAGAGGCTTTCAGCACAGTTCCAATGTACTTCACAGTTAAAACTAACAAACATTCATTGCAAGCATTTATTACCATCCTGGGCACTGTCTCTGCGCTGCAGGAAAAGTTGGCCAGGTCTGAGCCCTTTCAAGAGTTGGGGCGAAGGTGTCAGGAGGCTGAAGGCAAGTTTTCCAAACTCCTCACCGTGGCGGGAGTCCTGAGTTAGAGAAGATGCTTGGACCTCTGGGACTGCTTTGAAAAGCTTTGGGGAAGGAGGCCCTGTGGGAAATGCCTGGAACTCTCTCAAATTGGCTCCATTTCAGACCCCCAAGACCAAGAAAGCATTCAAAGGGGAGTCCTGAAGGAACCATTTATATGGAGATCTTCTCGGGAAGCTGTTCACAGGGGCTTGGATGCAGGCCATGGCTAACAGGGCTATTTCTGTTCCAACCAGAAGACGCCTAACTATCTCTGGCTTCTAACCAGTTATAATGGCTAAATACACCCACTTTAAAAAGAAAGGGGGAAAGAAAGAAAAAGAGAGACGGGTGGGGAAAGATAGAAAAAAAAAACAAGAAGGAAAGACAGAAAGAATATCTCGTCAAGAAAAACAAGGAGCTATGTTTTTTCCTTTAATTTCATGGTACTGCGAAGGAACCTCTCATCTCAGTCCATCCAGATGTTTGAAGTTACAGGATCCTAATTTCCATCCAACAGAATCCACAGAACAGTGAGAGATGGACAGTTGTCTGAATGGCCCATACTAGAAATTACCACATGTGCTCCCTCCTGAGCTAGACTTCCAGTGGATCTGGGAGCCTGGTGATGCTACCCAGGGCCCCCCATCATATACAAGGTCTCCCTTCTTCTTCCACATCCTCCTCCTCCCTTAATCTGCAGAGATCAGGGGGAGCAGAACTCGGGAACTAGAGAATGTTGTGTATAAATCCAAGTTTCACTGACTCTGCTTTCTTTGTGCATAAAATGGAGATGATGACACACAACTAGGAAAATCCTTGTGGGAAAATGACATAAGTCAATTGCTGTAAAACACCTAGAAAGTGCCAGCCACAAAGGAGGTGCCCTCTGGGAGTCATAAACACCTTTCCCCACTACATCAAGACATTCCATGGAGTCCCATAGAGAATGTAAGTCACTGAGCATTTTAAGGGGGAAAATTCCCTTTCCGGTCCTTAGCATCCATGCGTTCTCTTACCCCAAACTAAGTGAGAGTCCCACTGAGATCAGGGTCACACTGAGAAGGGGGCGACTGACCTAAGTCTTAAAGGATAAGGACACATTGAGTGTTAAATTGAGAAGAGAAGGGAGGAGAAAGGTTTGCAAGCAGAGGGAACCACTTGATGAAAGATAAGAAAGCCTGAAAATACCTGGGCAGACAATGGGCTCCACCTCTGATTTATCTCGTAACAGTAAAAATGCCAGGGTGCTTCTAGGTGTAGTTAGTCCAGCCATCAGTAAGTGCCAGTGGACCTAATGATTAACTAATTGATGACAAAGAGTTCCTAAGTGGTGTCTCCTCATGAGAAGCCTTTGTGATGTTGAGTGAGCTCATTAGGGTCTTAGAAAGGAATTAGGCTCAGGTAAGACAGCGGATGTGCCTGGGTTTTCCCCCAAGGATAGCCTGGACCACCGGTTCCAGAAGTGAAAGGACCACTGGGAAGGGAACCACTCAGTGGCTGCAGGTGGCTGTCCATAACTCCCATCTTTTGCAGAGGCCTGGACTTTCTAGCCTTTCTCGAGTGAAGGCATTTTTTCTTTGTCTCCTTCTCTTATCGCCTCTAATTCTGACATCATGCCAAGGAACCCCAACACACCAAAGATGTGTGCAGGTCTTGCATCCTTTCACCTCCAGGATCACAGAACTTCCTGTCCAGGGCTGGTTAACTTCCTGGCTATCAATTTTTCCTCTTTAACACCAAGGCCTGTAGACCAAGGCTTCTCCAACTTTGGTGTGTCTATAAAGTCAAAAGTCAAGTTGCTCAGTCGTGTTCAACTCTTTGCAACCCCATGGACTGTAGCCTACCAGATTCCTCCATCCATGGGATTTTCCAGGCAAGAGTACTAGAGTGGGCTGCCATTTCCTTCTCCAGGAGATCTTCCTGATTCAGGGATTGAACATGGGTCTCCTGCATTGTAAGCAGATGCTTTACCATCTGAGCCACCAGGGAAGTCCAGATGTGTCTAAGACTCACAGGTATTTTGCTAAAATGCAGGTTCTGATTGGGTAGATGTGGGATGGGGAGCCCAGTCATACATGTCTAGCCAACTCCCCAGTGATGCCAATGCTGCTGGTCCAACCATGGTTCACATTTTGAGTGGAGAGGCTTCAGACTGGAATGGTAATTGTCCCCCACCTTCTTATTATTGTTGTTTAGTTGCTAAGTCATGTCAAACTCCTTCACAACCCCATGGACTGTAGCCTTCCAGGCTCCTCTGTCCATGGGATTTCCTAGGCAAGAATCTGGAAGTGGGTTGCCATTTCCTTCTCCAGGAGATCTTCTCAACCCAGGGATTGAACCCGCATCTCTTGTGTCTCCTGAACTGGCAGGCAGAGTCTTTACCACTGAGCCAATTGCGAAGACCAATGATCACAAAACTCCTGGCCAGAGGAATACAGAACTCAGAGAACTCAGTAACTGATAGGATTTTTTCTGCGCCTTCCTTTTGGGGAGCTGATAGCAATCTCTAGCACTGGTTCAGCAACTTGCTGTTTACACAGCCATTTCCTGTCTGTCATGTCAGTCTCTTCCACCCACCACAAGAAGCACTTCAAGGAGGCATTTTCTCCCCAGTGTGTCAAAAGAAGAAAGTGAGGCTGGGGAAGATCTTCACTCTTCAAGCAGTTCAAATCTGTGCAGCCCTGAGCTCACCTCCCCCAGGCCCGTTCTCACCACTGGCTGGCTCAAACCCACGACTGGGGTGGCCTCCAGTCTAGAACAGAGAGAAGAGGCAATGGAGTGCATCCTAGAGAGAGGACACCTTGCCACGCCCATCGGTGATGGATGTTATCACTGCCAGGTCTCCACTGTCCATCATTGAGTCTTCTTGGCTCCACCGTCCATCATCGAGTCTTCTTGGAGGCTCAGCCATCCCTCCATACTTTAAAAGAGCTTGCAGTGATCTTGTACTCTCAATGCTAGGCATCCTGCATATGTACCTCTCCTCTCCTCTTTACAACACCCCTGAAAGATCAGATTTGTTCTTCTCTGGTTTACAGTTGAGAGAAGAAAAGAAACTACACAGGAAGTTACAGAATTCAGGGTCAGGGGCATCAGATACCCAAGTCTGTTCCTATAGTAATCGGCTTACATTTTTCAGTGTATCACTTATGCGCTCACCTCTAAGGTCCCCACGTTATAGTGCCTTGCTAATCTAGAAATGTCTGCTGTGTTCTAGAAATATCTGCAGAATAGAATGAAATTGGATTGAACTGAGTGATGCTTTCTAACACATTATACTTCAATAGTTTATTGCTTCCTGAAGTGACCAGGAAACGGGGACACAGTTCTTCATACTCTGAATGCTCAGTCAACTTAAAGCTTCTGAAATTGCTTCAGAAAAATGTTATAAACTGACATACAGTTATAAACAGGGCAGCTTAGACACAATAATAATTGGTTTCTGTTTTCTGCTTTCACGTAGGTAAAAGTCGACCTATGCATAGATTTATTTCACCTTTTAAAACTGTATTCCTGGACTTCCCTGGTGATACAGTGGATAAGAATCTGTCTGCCATTTCAGGGGACATGGGTTCGATCCCTTGTTGGGAAGATTCCATATGCCATGGATAACTAAGCCCATGTGCCACAACGACTGTGCTGGGGCTCTAGAACGGGTAAACTGCAACTCCTGAAGCCGGTGCACCTACAGCCTATGCTCGGAACAAGAGAAACCACCACAGCGAGAAGCCGTGCGCCGCCACGAGAGTGGTCCCTGCTCGCCACAGCTAGAGGAAGCCTGCACACACCAACAAAGACCCCGTGCAACCAAAATGAAAATAGACTTTAAAAAGAAAATAAATAAATAAAATTGTTTTCTAAGCAATAATGTTATTAATAATTACTCATTTTTAGTACCTATTACTTCCCAGATACTGCATCAGATAGACATTATGTCACCTAATCCTTACAAAAACCCTAGAAAGTAGGTGTTAGTATCTTTGAAACGATGGAAAATGATGCTCAACAAGCTTAAGTGCCTCTCCCCAAACCACAGCCTTAGTAACAGGGTTTTCAGAGTTCCTCTGACTTTGTCTCTCCTCTTCACTTTTGCCACAAAGTATCCTTCCAGTAGTGATACCAAGTTAGTTTGAAAATGACATCAGGTCGACTCATGTGGATGCTTTGAAGTCACCGACTCAATGGACATGAGTTTGAGGAAACTCCGGGAGATGGTGAAGGACAGGGAAGCCTGGCATGCTGCAGTCCATGGGGTCGCAAAGAGTCAGACACGACAGAGACTGAACAACACCACCACCACCATTTAGGTTGTTTTTTCATATTTATGACTCTTTTCTTCACTCCCCTGACCCTCAGACCCTACCCTTGAAATAGATATACCAGTTGCTAGGTTACAGAACAATCAGCTAAAGCCCAGAGAATGATTATCATTACCAAAAGCCACCCAGATTCAGATCCAAAAGCAACCATTTTACTCAGTGGTCTATTCCCAGTGATACTTATTTAGCCACAGCACATTATCCCATTTCTGCTGAGACCAGCCTCAATCCCTATTCATTTATTTATTTTTCACAGAGGTTGTGCCATGTGACTTTCAGGACCTTAGTCCTTGATCAAGGACTGAACACAGGTCCTGGCAGTGAAAGCACCAAGTCCTAACCCCTGGACCATCAGGGAAGTCCAAGACTACAATCCTTTTAGCCAAAGTCCCTGCAAGACTTGCAAAAAGAGGTAAATTAAGAGGTTGAGATTAAGACATACACACTATTATAGATAATAGATAACCAATAGTATCTGTATTAGTGAAGTCACTCAGTTATGTCCAACTCTTTGTGACTTGGACTGTAGCCTGCTAGGTTCCTCCGTCCATGGGATTTTCCAAGCAAGAATACTGGAGTAGGTTGCCATTTCCTTCTCCGGGGGATCTTCCGGACCCAGGGATCGAACTCTGGTCAATCCAAATTGCAGGCAGACTCTTAACTGTCTGAGCCACTAGGGAATCCCCAATAGTATCTGTATAGCACAATGCAAAATACTCAATATTTTGTAATAACCTATATTGGAAATAATCTGAAAAAAGTATATATATATTAATATTTACATGCATAACTGAATCACTGTTCTGTACTCCCTGAAGTGAACATGATATTGTAAATCAGTTATATTTCCAAAAAAAAAAAAAAAAAAGACTTGCAGAGAGTAAAAAGAACAGAGAGTCTCATTCAGAGAGAGTAATCAAGAAGGAATAAGTTTCCAAGCATGAAAATATTAACATTTTGGAGCTAATTTCATTAAAAAAAAAAAACCAATTACCCAAATACCTCACTCACAATCTCATTCATTCAACCTAAATACTTGTTGAAAGAATAAAAATACAGCATCTAAAGTGCATTTTGCTCTGACATTTCAAGTGGTGAAAGCAAAAAAAGAGATCATAAAAGCTATGTTCATGTCTGGCTCAAATTGTCAGTAATTTCCCTTTTATAGAATTGATCCTCCGTGAATGACTTCCCCTGAGTTTCTGGCATAGTTTCAAACATAAAAAGCATGATAAAAAAACACTGAGGAAGAGCCTTCAGTTCAGTGATGAGATAGTCTTGAGTTCATCAGTATCTGTCTCTGATAGAAAACACTCGTCATCTGGAAACACAGGGCTGGAAAACTAATGTCTCAGCTCAGGATGGGAGATCTGGTACTTTAGGAACCTCCTCTAGATGCTTTATGGTACCCAGGGGATCTGCCTGCAATGCAGGAGACCCAGGTTCAATTCCTGGGTAGGGAAGATCCCCTGGAGGAGGAAATGGCAACCCACCCCAGTATTCTTGCCTGGAGAATCCTATGGACAGAGAAGCCTGGCAGGCTACATACAATCCATGGGGTCGCAAGAGTTGGACACAACTTAGCAACTAAACCACCACCACCAGAGGAACCTCCTCCAGATGCCTTATGGTACCCAGGGAAAGGATGGGAAGAAGACACAAATGTTTCCCGCCATCCCTTTATCCTTAGCACCTGATGCTTGACATAGTGTTGGCATCAGTGACTTGTTTGTTGGCGGGTAGAAGGAGGAAGGGAGGTGGGCAGAGGGAGGAAGGAGCCTGCATTCTGCTCATCAGGATTGGAGAGAGCTTGCCAAGAACTGAAGTCACTTGGGCAAAGGGGCAGGGGCGGGAAACAGCCTCAACTAGAATGGAACCCTCATGCAAGGTGCACAGGTGGAGACAGGCAAGGGCTAGAGTGGGCAGGAACCTCAGGTTTCCACACCAAGCTAAAGCGCCAGGCTTTATTCTCAAGAGGACGATCATGGGTCAACGAGCAGTTTTAAGACAGAGAGAAAACGGGAATTGGGTTTTAGAAGCAGCACTGTCACCGAGGTTGAGGAATATGGGTTGGTGGGGGGAAGGAGGAGGCTTTAAGGAGCACGGAAAGCAAGGTCCAGGGGCCTGCTTGTGTTCCAGGGCTGGGGATGAGGGGATCAAGGCTGACTCCCAGATTCCTCATGCAGAGGTGACCCGGGGGACCAGCAGGTTTAACACATCCAGGGAAAAACACGAGACACGGCCCCTCTCTGTTGCTTTTCTGTTTCCCTTTCATTTAGTTTGGACAAGAGAGGCAACAGGAGTTCAATGACGCCTTTCTTTTTTTTTCAGCCTACAGGTCATTCACCGAGGAGGTGGGGAGGGGAGCCGCGCGGAGGGCGAGGGCGAGGGGTATTTAGCAAACACGGAGCGAAAGCCGCCGCCGGGTTGCTAAACAGAGCCGTGAAGTCGCCGGCCAGCACCTGCCGCGTGTGGACATCCAGCGTCACCGTGTCCCCGTGTCCCTGGAGCGGGGGCGGGGTGGGTGGCGCGGCTGCTCACCCCCGGGGCTGTGTTTCCAAACCCACCGAAGGAGCCAGAGAAAAACAGCCGAGCCCGGGCCCCAGTGGCCCCTTTAGGGACTCGGGACTGGCTTTCGAGACGGTTCTGCCCGCTTAACCTTTAGAGTTTAGTTTTCATTACAGAGATTTTTCACATGCAGTTTCGAGCATGGGGGTCTTGTTATTTGTTGCAAAACAGCTGCAATTGCCTGTGCCATTCCTCAGCGCTTCTTCTCCCCCGCGGGCCCGCTCTCCTTGCTTCCTGCACATCCGGGACCCTAGACAATCCGGAGCCAGAGCCAAGGAAGGCCGCAAGTCGGAGCGAGTCTCCCCAGAGATCTCCCCGCATTCCTGGAGGCGCCTCTCATTCTTAAAGCCCAGGCTCCCTTCCCACTGAACTCTGCCTCTCCAAGAGGCTGGCTTTTCTTCTGTCCTCCATCGTTCCTGCCTCTCGCAACGTCTCTGCCTCTCTCAGCCTCCCTGTCTGTCTCAGTCTCCCAGCCTCTATTTCTGCCTCTCTCCCTATCTCCTCCTCTCATCTCTGCCTCTCTCTCTGTCTGTTTCAGCCTCCGTTTCTCTGTCTCCGTCTGTTCCTCTGTCTGCCCCTCTCAATCTCTGTCTGCCTCTCTGTTTCTTGGTCTCTCTCTCTTTCCTTCTCTCTCTCTCTTTTCAAATTTCAAAGCGTCCCCTTGAAAGGCTGACTATTCAGGGCGGGCAGAATGCGGCCTCTCCCGGGCTGGGCTGCAGTCAAAGCCGCGCGCACTTCTGAGGCGGCTGGGCCGGTCCACCCGGGGCGGCGGCGGCGGCGGCCCAGGGCCCGACGGGCCATCTGTATGCAAATCTCCCTCCGCAGCCGCCGCGGACTCGCCGCGGCCGGCCGGCCGGCGGGCTGCGCGCTGGGCAATTACCCGCGCACGTCGGGCCTTTGTGCCCGCGCGGGCTTTGTGGGTGCCGAGGCTGCCAGCACCTGCCCCGCGGAGGTGGCAGATGGCAGGACTTGGCAGCAATATGGAAGTTCGCCTGAATGTGGCCGAGCCGCGAAGGGGACATCTTTTATTCCTTCCTGGGGGGTGGGGAGCTGAAGAGAGGGGATTAATGCTGGATTTACCATCCATTCTTCCACTGGGCAAATATTTATTGAGGGCCTACTATGTGCCCTTTGCCCAGCAGTGTGAGAAGGAGTCTCACCGAGGGAGACAAGGTGTAGGCGTTTTACTGAGAGGAAAGAGAAACAAACAAAAGGAAGGGGCCATTGACACTCAAAATTGCTGTACTGGCAGTGGTTGCGCAGTCTCTTTTTCGTTCCCCAGGGCGTGGATGTTGCTGGCCCCCAGGATTCCTTTTTCCCAGCCCACCCAGCCACCCACATCTTGCGTCTGGACTACCCACACTCAGGGGAGGGGCCAGAGAGCCACAGTGAGTGCTTTCTGCCCACAGGACTGAGATGTCCTGAGCCCCAGCTGTGAAGACAGACAGTGCTGTTTCTTTGCGGATCTGCCCTCCCAGTGAGGAGCCCCTGTGGAGACAGCCTGTGGTCACTGTGCTGCTGGAGGGAGGCCCCTGTGTTCATTCCACCTTCTGCTGAGTCCTGGGGCCTTTGCTGAATTTCAAACCCTGACCATCACCATCAGGAATGGCTCAGGAATTCCCTGAGCCATTCT
>SJXQ01002618.1:24325-49514 GCA_006408695.1 Aepyceros melampus
TGCTAGTAGGTATTATCTCCACTTGATGGAGGAGGATGCTGATGGTTAGTGAAGACAGAGGTCTTAGGGTGGCCTGGGAGGGGAGGCCAGCCTCAAGCCCAGTTCTCCAGCCCCCAGGGTGGAGCTTTGGCGATGGCAGCGTGGATATCTCCTTCAAAGCAAGTTGTTCTGTGTTTACCATACTCATATCAGTGCCAGACTTTTAAGAGAAAATATTTGGATATGCATGCATGCATGCTGAATCACATCAGTCATGTCCGACTCTTTTGTGACTCCATGGACTGTAGCCCTTCAGGCTCCTCTGTCCATGGGATTCTTCAGGCAAGAATATTGCAATGGGTTGCCATGGACTTCTCCAGGGGGACTTCTCCAGGGGATCTTCCCCACCCAGGGATCGAACCTGGTTTCTTATGTCTCCTGCATTGGCAGGCAGGTCCTTTACCACTAGCGCCATATTTGGACAAGGCCTAAAAATCCTTTTTGTGTTTCCAAATATCTTATATGCCTGACACTGGCACTCCACACCTGAGCCTCACTTTGTTTCTGACCCTCTGCCCAATCTCCCAGCCCCACCCAACCCTAGTCCTTACCCACCACGCGTTCCTTCATTGGTCGCCATCTCCTTGCTTAGCTGTACTTGCCCTGAGATACCTCCTGTGAGAGCTGAGGGCTTTGGAGCCATACCTGCAAATCTCCTCTGATTTATGGAATGAATTGTGTGAAAATATAGATGAAAGCACACTGGGAGGACTTCTACAGTCCTTACATTTCCCATCCATAAGAACCACATTCCCTGCTGGTTAATGAAAACAGAACTACCAAGCAAATCCACATTCTATGCCAACACGTGTAAGGGATGAAGGCAAGGCTGGGATGAAATGAGAGACTGGGATGGGCAAGACAGGGCTGGGGTTTGGACCATCAGCTGAGGGAGGAAAGAAGGGGACAAGGACAGGATGCCTTCATAGGCATTGATCAGAATGATCATGGTTTATGCAGTTAAATAGCACACAGTCAAAATGCCAGTGTGGTGGTTGGTCCTGGGCCTGGCTTCTAGTAGTAGAAGTTTAGTTGCTGAGTCGTGTCCGACTCTTGCGACCCCACAGACTGTGGCCTGCCAGGCTCCTTTGTCCATGGGATTCTCCAGGCAAGAATACTGGAGTGGGTTGCCATCTCCTTATATTACATAGGAATTACAGACCCCTGGGAACTCACCCCAAGGATGGGGTCCTTGCCTGCCCAACACTACCACCCAGAAATAGCTCCCAGCCCCTCATGCCAGGGCCAGGGCTGCAGTTACTGCCCAGGATTCCTAAAAGTGCCTTGACATCTGGAAAACTGCCTTCTGCACCCTTCCTTTAAGAAGAGAGGCTTAGGCCATCCCAGGATCAGATTCAATCTAACATATTTGTACTGTGCCGAGAAGCCAACCACAGTGGGATGAGTCATTTTAAATGAGGTGAAGAAAGACCCAGAAATGGGGGAAAATGCAAAGGTGCTCAGGGAATAGTGGGTTCCCTAATTTAACTAAGATAAAAGATAGTGAGAACAAAATACTGAGATGAAGTCAGTAAAAGTAGATCATGCAAGCTCTCAACCATAGGAGTAAAGAAATGGGACTTGGCCCCTGGTCAGGGGTGAACCCTGTGAACTGTGGGCCCAGAGGCAACCTTCTCAGGTCTGTGTCTTAGCTCCCAGGGGAGGGCCTGTGGGGAGGGACTGGTCAGAGAAATGAAGAGGGCAGGGAGATAGGCGAAGCAAAGGGAGGCAGCATTTGGAAGATAAGGAGATGTTTCTTCCTTGATATGGGATGAGGCGGCCTGGAATGGGGTAAGAGGAGAAGAATTTTGTAGCTTGGAGTCAAATCTCTCTTATCTGTATAGTTAGGATACTATTACCTACCTAATAGAATTGCTGTCATTAAACAAAGAATGTATGTGAACATACCAGACACCTAGTAGGGGCTCAAAAGCTATTTGATAAGTGATTGGATCAATGAAGCTGAAACTTGGCCACCTGATGGGAAGAACTGACTCACAGAAAAACCCTGATGCTGGGAAAGATTGAAGGTGGGAGAAGGGGACTACAGAGGATGAGCTGGTTGGATGGCATCACTAGCTCAGTGGACATGAGTTTGAGTGAACTCAGGGAGACCTGGTGTGCTGCAGTCCATGGGGTCACAAAGAGTTGGACACGACTGAGCAACTGAACTGAACTGAACTGGATCAATGAATGAAAGAAAGAATGAAAGGATGGATGGACTGGTGAATGAATGGTAGATGGAGGGAGACAGGGAAGGAAGAGGGGAGTGCAAATGAACAGTGCTGAAATCTATTCTGTTTTTTTTCTTCATTTCCTTCTTTCTTTCTTTCTTTTTTTTTTTTTTTTTGCCATGCAACACAGCCTGCAGGATCTTAGTTCCCCAACTAGCGATGGAACCCAGGCCCTAGGCAGTGAAAGCACAGATTCTGATTCCTAACCCCTAGACCTCCAGGGAATTCCCTGTCCTCAGGATCTTGCTTAAACTCTGTGTCCTCCAAGAAGCCTCCCAGGACCTTCACTTATATAATAGTAATCCCTATCCGCATGAGACCCCTCTTACTATTCCCTCAGTAACAAAGGAATTTCTTCCCCTCTAGAGCTGTTATGGAGGACAAGTCTTGATCTTCTCAGTGGCCACTTACCCATGCAACAGAGATTGGAAATAAGCATAAGAGAACCCTATCCAACATTCTAGAGGAATCCTTGGATTCATTTTGTGGATATTGTTTTGTCTTGTTTGTTTTTAGTTTGGATTCTAAACCATAATTTTTTCTGGAAAGTTATCCTGATTCAATGTTGAAACTAAAAACTTAAAAAAAAATCATGGAGTCGAATCTCTCTCCTGGTGCAAGAAGACACACCAGTCGCGTGCATGCACACACACACACACACACATGCACACATCCTTGCCACTTAGTCTCCTGAACTTGTCGGCAAGAGAGATATCGTTGCCGCCCAAGCTGTCTGCAATCCTGCTGGACAGTTCTGAATATTACAGAGTTCTGCCTCTGGTTAGCACCCTGCCTACACCCTTCCCCCAGAACCTTTTGACCCTAGGGGAATTTCTTCTGAATTTCCTGCCAGTGACATTCATTTGGACTCTAATAAAGGTAGCTGCTCTGTAAACTGACTCTATGTACAAGTGTGGCTCCCCCTCTGATCTAGACAGTGGACTCTTAGAGGGAAGGACTATATCTTATTTCTCTCCATCCCTCACTGTCCTTGCCCAGAGCCTGGCAAGAAGGAGGTGCTCCTTCACTCTTTGAGCAAACATCTACTGAATTTCTAACAAGTATTAGACACCAGGGACACAAAGATGAATAAAGCACTATGACTTTCTTCCAGAATCTCTGTTTACTTTCGAAACATTTGTTGGTGGAGTGATTAAGTTAAAATCCGTAAGATTACCTTCCCTGGGGACACTTCCAGCTGCTAGAATAGTGACAGAAAGACAGGTGACCCCCTCCACCTGCTCTGAGTTCCTCAAAGACCACAAAAAGGACCACACAAGAAGGCAGTGACCTGGCAGATGCCTGGGGGACCAGAAAGACTGGAGGTGACATCACAAAGTCACAGCCCAGTTTGTCTTTCACTGTGAAGAAGCCCATCTGATGTCTCTAGAAGCCCTGCTTCTGGGCCGGGGAAGAGAAACTAGGGTAGTTTCAATGGAAATACAGGGACCAGGGCTTCACATATGTGGGCAGATGACTTGATCTCTCTGAGCCTCAGTTTCCTGACTTTGAAACAGGGATCAAGCACTGCCCTCTGCAGACTGTTGAGGATCAAATGAGATAATGTGTGCCTCGGGTAGAGCTCATCAAATGTACTCAGGACACAGCAGTGGTTAGTAACCTCATTGACAGAACCTGTGTTCAAAGAAACAGTTGAAAGGATGGCTTCTGTTTTTTCAGAAAGATGCAGTTGTCTGCGTGGGCCTGGCTTCAGGGACATTGCGAGGCCAACACAGGAGGCAGGAAGATGGTGCTGGGCCCTCTAAACCTCCAGGGCCGAGCTGAGTTGGTAGCCTGGGGAATTCAGGCCCGGCCTGGCACATCAAGTCCCATTAGTCACAGGGAGCAGAGGGGATCTCGGATACGCAGAGTAAGTATGTGTTAGCCGCTCAGTCATGCCCAACTCTTTGCGACCCCATGGACTGCAGCCCACCAGGCTCATTTGTCCATAAGATTTTCCAGGCAAGGATACTGGAGTGGGTTGCCATTTCCTTCTCCAGGGGATCTTCTCAACCCAGGGATCGAACCTGGATCTTCTGTAATGCAGGCAGATTCTTTACCGACTGAGCTATGCAGAGTGGACAGCAAGGCGTCATGTTCCAGAGACGTGTCTCCTCTCTTGCTTCCAGAACAATCCACCTTGGCCAGGCTGGCCTCCAGGGATGCTGGATCTGGACTGCCTGCCCCCCTTCACCTCCCATGAATGCATCTCTCCCCAGCCTCCCACTGTCCCCACCCTCCAGACCGTGACACCCCTGTGAATGGACACTCTCCCTTCAGATTTCACCCTGATCCACTGGCTTTGACCCACCCCACATGTCATTCTGCTTCACACTCCGCAGCCCCCGAGACCACTAACTCTGTCCCCACTCCAGGGGACAAGGCAGCATCTGTCACCTTGACCTTTGCCATTCTGACTGCCCTCCCAGCTCCACTCGGGTTACTCCAGATAAGACCCCTCGGGTCAGCCTGTCCCCAGATCTTCCTACCGCAAGACTGCCATCTCGGGCTCCCTGGCCTCTTAGGCAACACTAGCAACCATTTATACGGCAATTGCAGAAACACAGATGCAACCAGAGACTGTCATACTAGGTGAAGTAAGTCAGAAAGAGAAAGACAAATACCATATGAAATCATTTATATGTGGAATTTAAAATATGGCACAAATGAATCTATCTATGAAACAGAGTCACAGGCAGAGAAAACAGACTAGTAGTTGCCAAGAGGGAGGGAACTAAGGGAGGGATGGAGTGGGAGGCTGGGTTTAGCAGATGTAAGCTTGTATATATAGAATGGATAAACAAGGTCCTACTGTATAGCATAGAGAACTATGTTCATATCTTAAGACAAACTGTAATGGAAAAGAATATTTTCAAAAAAGATTGTATGCATACATATAACTAAATCACTTTGCTTTACAACAGAAATTAACACCACGCTGTAAATCAATTATACTCCAATTTAAAAAAAAAAGAATAGAAACATTTATATGGCAGTTAGCTATGCCTGGCACTGTTTTGATGATACTGTAAGTATTCACTCATTTCAACTTTGCAACAATCCTAAAAGAGAGGCTATAATTATCTACATTTTGCAGCTGAGAAACTGAGGCCCAGAGAAGTTATTTGCCCAAGATGATCCAGCTAGTGAGGGGCAATTGGCTTCATACTATTGGCCATGAACCTCTGTAGCTTCTCAGAAGCTAGGCACTCCCCAACTAAGGACCACTCCTCCACACAACACACACTCACAGACACAGCACCCTCCCTCACACCTCTTGAGAACATCCATAGAAAATATAACACCTAGACATCCTCACACACACATCACAGATACAGATTGAGTGCCTACAATCCTACCTTCTCCCTCTTCAAGTCCTTCCTTCTCTCCAAGGCCCCATCTATTGATCTCCTCCAAGAATCCTTGGCCAGTCCCCCCGCTGTCAGTCAGTGCCCTCTCTCTGCAGCTTCTTCAGCACTTTTTTCATTCCCATGCCCTCGGCATTTAAGTCCTATGACGTGATCCTCAACTTGTTGGCTCCTGGTGGAGGCATCATGCACCCATCTTGGGATCAAGTCAGGGCCAAAAAGTCTGCTTTGAAAGTTCTAGTCTGCCACTGAAAACATAAATGAGTGAAGAGGCAATGGTATCTATCATTGAACACTGCTTTCACACTCACCCCAACCAGCTCCCTAAACAAAAACAACAAATGGATTTCCGTTGGTGCCTTATACTTGATTCCTGCTGCTGCTGCTAAGTTACTTCAGTCATGTCCAACTCTGTGCAACCCCAGAGACGGCAGCCCACCAGGCTCCCCCGTCCCTGGGATTCTCCAGGCAAGAACACTGGAGTGGGTTGCATTTCCTTCTCTAATGCATGAAAGTGAAAAATGAAGTCACTCAGTTGTGTCCGACTCTTAGCGATCCCATGAACTGCAGCCTACCAGGCTCCTCCGTCCATAGGATTTTCTAGGCAAGAGTACTGGAATAGGGTGCCATTGCCTTCTCCAACTTGATTCTTAGAAAGACTGTGTTCTGCTAACACACTGTCAATTTAAATCAAGTTGGAGAAGGCAATGGCACTCCACTCCAGTACTGGGATTCCGTATTTTTGAATTCATCTGCGTTCATGCTAAATCACTTCAGTCATATCTGACTCTTTGTGACTCTATGAACTGTGACCACCAGGGTCCTCTGTTCTCGGGATTTTCCAGGCAAGAATGCTGGAGTGGGAAGCCATTCCCTTCTTCTGGGGATCTTCCTATCAACCACCAGGATCATTTTAAGACATTTGCAAACATTTAGGAAACTTCTTTCAGAGAAGGCAATGGCACCCCACTCCAGTACTCTTGCCTGGAAAATCCCATGGACGAAGGAGCCTGGTAGGCTGCAGTCCATGGGGTTGCTAAGAGCTGGACACGACTGAGCTACTTCACTTTCACTCTTCACTTTCATGCATTAGAGAAGGAAATGGCAACCCACTCCAGTGTTCTTGCCTGGAGAATCCCAGGGACGGGGGAGCCTGATGGGCTGCCGTCTATGGGGTCGCACAGTCGGACATGACTGAAGCGACTTAGCAGCAGCAGCAGCAGGAAACTTCTTTATTTGTGTGTGTGTGTGTGCAGTATGAACAAGAAAATGGTGACTACATCCAAAGACCCATCTCCTAAGTTTTTTTTTGGCTGCTCTGTGTCTCCATTGCTGCCTGTGGGCTTTCTCTACTTGCGGTGAGCAGAGGCTACTGTCTAGTTGTGGGGCTCAGGTGTCTCACTGAGCTGGCAGAGCACAGTTTCCAGGCATGCAGGCTTCAGTAGTTGTGGCACACGGACTTAGTTGCTCTGTGGCATGTGGAGTCTTCCTGGACCAGGGACTGAACCAGCGTGCCTGCATTTGCAGGCAGATTCTTAAACAGAGAATTTAAGAGAAGAAGAACTTATACAAAGAATTTAAACATTTTTTCTTAAACAAAGAATTTAAGAGAAGAAGAACTTCTCGGGACCACCAGAGAAGTCCCCATCTCCTAACTTTTGAGCTTTATAATATCCTTTGAAGCTGGATAGCACTGAGCCAACTTCAAGCATAGGAAGCCTGAGCCTGAGAAAGACCCCAGGACAGGATGCTTTCAGCAGACTCCTTGCATGACCTGCTTAGGGCTGCCAGCCAGTTTCCCTTCCTTAGAAAACCCCTCTGGTACCAACTGATGGCATCGCTAGGAAACATTCCTAGTCAGGGAATGGCAGAAAAATTCCATGGAGAAGCCCAAGTCACCTGATTCACGTCCCAGCAGAACTCCAGTCTACACCATTCTGAAAACATGAGTCTGAAGTGACTCAAAAATTATAGTTGAAGCCATTTTCTGACTATACCTAAATAATCCTTTATAGATGACCCTCCCTGCTACCAGAGCCCTCCTGGATGGCCCACCTTAGTTCTTGCTGCTACAATTTCATCCCTTCCTGCCTAATCCGTTCTCAGCCTACAAAGACAAAGCAAGGCTCCCTTCTGAATGACACCCATTCACATCCCCAGCACTGTGATTAGACCCCCCTTGGGCGGCCTTCTTTAGTTAAATGATCCTCATTCATTGAACTTTTCCTCCTCTGACCCATATTGCTGCCCTTATATCAATTTCCTGGCTCCTTTTTGGTCTCTAGGTGAAGAATGTGAAAAATGCTTCCCTTCAGCTAAGGTCTTAGAACATCCCTTTCTTTTAATTTCACCCTGGGAAGTCAGGCATACACCAGACCCTCTTTTCTGAAGAAAAGAGACCATCACCCAGTTCATTTTTTTAATTTGGCTTCACCATGCTTAATTCATGATACATTCTAAGACTCAGAAGAAGCTCTGTTGTTGCTGTTAAGCATGTATTGAAATTACCATTAGGATAATGTATTCAGTTCTAGAACCCCAGGTAAAGAGAGTGCTAACGATTATCCATATTATTCCTATTTTTAAGACATCGACACTCAGAAACTGTCACAATAAAGGGGGGAACTAAGCTACTTTCTGTTCCTAATTAATGTATTAAATACTGTCTTTCCCCATCTCCGTCTCTCTCCTCCACTTCCAAGACACATGTATGGGTGTCGAGTTCTCTTCGATTAATTCATGGCATTTGGAGGTATCATTGTTCTCCCTTCCATGTGTAATTTACTGTAATCACCTTGGAAAATGAAAGCCATTTTCCTGAAGCCAGGGAGGAGGCAGATACTCATCTGCATCCCACATTTCAAGCCCTAAATTACTCTCTGGTTCCCCAGAGGTCAAGCTAGAGCCGTGGTTGTCACTGCCGCCGTTTCCTGCCTGCTCCCTCCACATGCACGCTGGTGGCTGCCCCAGCAAAGAAAAGCGTTTGGTCCTAGCTTTCTCTCCAGCCCCGGGATTGATGAAAACATCCATGGCTTGGCCACCATCCGACAAATTAAAGTCGACAACACAGGTACTGAATGTGTAATATCACTGAGATGGACTGCAGTACGGCAAAAGGACCAAGATCTGGTACAGGGGCAAAAACAGTTCAAGGTCTGGGCTGTTTTGTCTGGAGAAGAGAACATTTGGGTCTGCATGAAAACTGCCTTCACGTGCCTGGGGGTTGTCATGTGGAAGAGGGATTAGTCTTAGGCCACCTGGTCTCCAGGGAAAGGACAAGAAAGCCATGAGTAGAAGCAGAGAGAAAACGATTGTAGCACAACATAGCACAGACTTTCCAAAGTGGATGGAAAATGCACTTGTCGCTTGCACTTGCTAGATATTCCTACTATGTGTCAGGCATCCCACTGGCTACTAGGCATATCATTTCCCTTCATCCTCATGACAACTCCTCGAGGTAAAGGTAATGATGCCCATCTCTGAGTTCCAGAAGCTAAAGCTCACAGGGTTATGGGATCCTGCACTCAGGAAGGAGGAAAGTTAAGAGGTGAATTCAGTCTACCTGACTCCAAAGCTCTGTGCTAGAGAAGGGACTTCAGGAAATCATGTGGCCCTGCCGCGAAAGATACACAAGAAATTTGGGGTGATGCTGCAACAGAGGTAGGTGTGAGAATCCACCTCTTTGAGAGACACTTTCTGTCCTGAACCTACCACTCAGATGCCACCAAGAACAAATCAAGAAAAACAGGGTATGGAGCTTCTGTGTGTGTGTGTACTGAAATCATAATGGTAGTGACATAATGTCTGAGGTGTCTGTGTGTCTGTGCTGAACAGTGCTGTAGACATTCAACGACATTGCTCCCATTTCTCAATCCTCACACAATTCAGCCACGTGGTTCAAATAAATACACTTGCTTCAAAGAGGCCAAGTAACTTGGCAAGACCACACACAGCTCAGCACTGGCAGAGAGCTCCAAATCCACCGGAATTCTGAGAAATGGCCTGCATCTCCGAGCAGAAGTGAATATTTATTTATACCAGGGGGAAGCAGAATAGTGTTCTAAGTGGTTAGACTCCTGAGCAAGATCTGTGTTCTGACCACTCCCTTTGTGTGACCTTTGGGAAGCTGGTTGACCCCTCTGTGCTTCAGCTTCCTCAGCCATGAGACAGAGGTTGTAAGGATGAACTGAGTTAAAGCATTTAGATCTCTGACTGATCTTGGAATGATGGCAAAGGCTATACAAGTGTTGGTGATTATAATTCATTTTTATCTGGTTGGATTACACTGCTCAGAAATAACAATGGAGAGTGTGATAAGAAGGGTCCCCTGACTCCTCAGTTTGTTCACTAAGGCTGACCATCATGTGTTCCATCTCTGCTGGAGATGGAACCAGAAGGCTGCTCTGCACCCAGAGAAGGGGGAGCTTCCCTCGGCACCTGGGTGCCCCACAAACTTTCCTCTGCTGGAACTTCTCAGAGTGTAACTGCTGGTCCAACACATATGTTTTCATAAGCAGCTGGCAGTGCCTACCCACTCACTGAAGCGAAGAGGCAACCTGGGCTTTCTCCGAAGAAGGGGCCCTTCTAGGTATGAAAGCAGGCAAAGCTTCACCTCCTTGGTGCCAAGCAGGAGGGGCAGATCAGCTGCCCAGTTTAGCACAGAAATCGTCCCAGCAGAAAGAGTATGATAAGTTTAAAAAAGATAATGTCGTTCACTAAAAACACTAAGCAAGCACTGACCATCTGTCGGGTTTTGCTCCATCCTAAGTATTCTTCACGCTTGAGTGGGACAAAGGGCAAGATTCAGGAAGAAGTTTTGAGCATAGGATCAGATTGGTAGTGTTGGAAAAAGAGAGAAAATAGAAAGTGTTAGTCTCTCAGTTGTGTCTGACTCCTTGTGACCCCATGAACTATATGTAGCCCCCTAGGCTCCTCTGTTCATGGGATTCTCCAGGCAAGAATAGTGGAGAGGATAGCCATTCCATTCTCTAGGGGATCTTCCTGACCCAGGGATCGAACACAGGTCTCCTACGCTGCAGGCAGATTCTCTGTCATCTGAGCCACCAAGGCAGGTTGGAAGGAGGGAGCAGATGCTAACAGAGCCCTTCTCTGTGCTGGACAGTCAGTGATGTCAGGATGGAGATGAGGACCAATCAGATCAGACCACCTGGGTCCCACTTTCTACATCACACAGACCCTCGATGGGGGGACCAGAGCTTGCATCTAGGTCTGTTCAGCTTCCAGCCCCACCTTCATCTCACACACTTCACTGCATGCATGCAAACATCTCCTTTTTAATAAGGCCTGTTTGGGGCTTCCTTGGGGCTTCAGATGGTAAAGAACCCGCCTGCAACGGGAAAGACTTGGGTTCGATCCCTGGGTTGGGAAGAGCCCCTGGAGAAGGGAATGGCAACCCACTCCAGTATTCTTGCCTGGAGAATCCCAGGGACAGAGGAGCCTGGCAAGCTACAGTCCTTGGAGTTGCAAAGTGTTGGACACAACTGAGCAATTAACACTTTCACTTTTCTTGGGGAACCACCAAAGGTGGTTTGGGGCTCATGCTAAGCTTCCAGTGACATAAAGTCCTGCGTGCTCTTTCACGGTGCTGCTGTGGAGACGGGGGGAAGTTGGGGGGGAGTGTGGCAGGTTCAGTGCTCTCACAGAACTGGCTGACTTCAGGAGAGTGCTAAGGCCCACTAGGACCACAGGCTTCCAGAGAAGAAGGGTGGAAGGCCCCACCTCCACTCCGCCTCCCGAGTCCTAGAGGCGCTCTCGGGAGCAGGCAGCCACTTCAGCTGAGTCCACAGTCAGCCACTTCAGCTGAGTCCACAGTCGCAGACAGCTGTGCTGAGGAAAGGCAATCCCCATCCTGGGGAGAATAAAGCAAGGCCTATGCTGTAATCCACTGCTCGGCAGAAACCAATCAGTCTTCCTCATTAGCGAGCAAAGAAATGCCTCTCAGGGCTCCTTTCCCTCCTCACAAACAAAATAAAACAAATCCTTCCTATGGATTTCATTTGCCATTTAATGCAACCTAATGATTTCCAATTGAAACCATATTTGTATTTGTATTGACTTATTAATAGCACATCCATTTTCCACGCAATAAAGCCCAAACGTGAACTGATGACTTTGACCGAAATGCATTAGGTAGCATTAAAGATTAAATAAACACGGTTTCTATGAATAATGTTTAACGTCTTCTATTTGCCAGTCTATTGAAAATGGATCTCTGGGTATTTCAAGCTAGGGTTCCAAGGAGTGCATTTTGAACACATTATGAGTAATGAGGACGCATTAAGAATGGCTTCCAGGCGATCACTAGAGCTTGTTACAATTCAGCGTATCCTGGTTTGTTGGCATAAACCATCTGGTTGTTGACGGCAAAAGTGAAGCACCATGAGGACCAAACCGAAACACATGTCAGATTCCAGAAAGCAACTTGCTGCTGCTGCTAAGTCGCTTCAGTCGTGTCCGACTCTGTGCGACCCCATAGATGGAAGCCCACCAGATTCCCCCGTCCCTGGGATTCTCCAGGCAAGAACACTGGAGTGGGTTGTCATTTCCTTCTCCAATGCATAAAAGTAAAAAGTGAAAGTGAATTCGCTCAGTCCTGTCCAACTTTCGAGACCCCATGGACTGCAGCCTACCAGGCTCCTTTGTCCATGGAATTTTCCAGGCAAGAGTACTGGAGTGGGGTGCCATCACCTTCTCCAAGAAAACAACTTAGAACAGTTTAAAAGAAAACTGAGGAAACCTTTTCTTTTTCCTTCCTCTGGGCACGCTGGTCATATTCGTCAATTTTTAAAAAATATTTTATTTATTTACATGGCTGTGCCAGGTCTTAATTGTGGGATCTTAAATATGGGATGCATGCAGGATATTCCCCTGATCAGGGATCAAGCCCAGGTCCCTTGCATTAAGAACACAGAGTCTTAGCCACTGGACCACCAGAGGAGTCCTATATTTGTACATTTTAATTGTCATTGATCTTTGCTTTTCTCCTTATATGTTGGTGGACTGAGTCCTACCCTGAGGCTCAGACTTGAGCTTCCTGCTGACTTTGCCACTAGAGGAGGGGGGAACCTTGGATGGAGGTGGCCCTGGCCGCTGCTCTCTGGGTCCCAAGTTTCCACGTAGAAGAGGACACAGTTGAGTCAGATGACCTGAGGGTCCCAAACATTCTGGCCTTTCCTTCACTTTGTGATTTAACTGCTTATAAGTGTTCTCTTTGAATTGGCGTCCCCAGGATCCAGAGCAGAGTCTGACCCCAAGGTCTGCAGAAAGGAAGGCCAGACTTACAGAAACTAGGGCCAAGTTTAGGAGTCAGATTTTTGACCTGCCTTCAATAGGTCAATATTAATAATCAAGAGAATACTATAATTACAACTTTGTTGTTGTTCAGTTGCTCAGTCGTGTCTGACTCTTTGCGACACCATGGACTGCAGCACGCCAGACTTACCTGTCCTTCACCATCTCCCAGAGCTTGCTCAAATTCATGTCCATTGAGTTGGTGACGCCATCCAGCCATCTCATCTTCTGTCATCCTCTTCTCCTCCTGCCTTCAATCTTTTCCAAGATCAAGGTTTTTTCTAAGTCAGTTCTTCGAATCAGGTGGCCAAAAGATTGGAGCTTCAACTTCAGTTCAGTCTTTCCAATGAATATTCAGGACTGATTTCCTTTAGGATTGACTGGTTGAATCTCCTTGCAGTCCAAGGGACTCTCAAGACTCTTTTCCAGAACTCAAAAGCATCATTTCTTTGGCTTTCAGTCTTCTTTATACTGCAACTCTCACATCCATACATGACTACTAGAAAAACCATAGCTTTGACTATATAGACCTTTGTTGACAATGTAATATCTCTGTTTTTTAATATGCTATTAAGGATTCCCTGGTGGCTTAGATGATAAAGAGTCTTCTTGCACTGTGGGAGATGCGGGTTCTATCCCTGGGTCAAAAAGATCTTCTGGAGAAGGAAATGGCAACCCATACCAGTATTCTTGCCTGAAAAACCCCATGGATGGAGGAGCTTGGCAGGCTACAGTCCATGGGGTTGCAAAGAGTGACTGAGTGACTTCACTTTCACTTTTTTCACTTTCTAGGTTTGTCATAGCTTTTCTTCCAAGGATAGCTACAACCAGTTATCTAATAATGTAATTGCAACTCTGTGTATTATATATAGTTATATAGCACCTGCTGTGGACAGGCAGGCAAGCAGGCAGTTACAGACGTGACCTCTGATTATCTCAGGAATCTTTCAGAGAAGTTACCACCATGGTATACACAGGATGATTTCCTTCATTTGTGGTAATTGACACTATCCCCAAGATTATTATTAGGTGGTACAATATTTTCACATAACTCTCTTTCTATTCCTGAGCCCTGGTGGCTCAGGCAGTAAAGAATCCACCTGCAATAAGGGAGATCTGGGTTCAATCCCTGGGTTAGGAAGATCCTCTGGAGAAGGGAATGGCAACACACTCCAATATACTTGCCTGGGAAATCTCATGGGCAGAGGAGCCTGGTGGACCACAGTCCATGGGGCTGCAAAGAGTCAGACACAACTGAGCAACTAATACTTTGACACTATGGAGCTATTAGGCAAGACAGTTTTATACCCATTTCACAGATGTGAAAGTGAGGCCCAGACCAACAAAATGACAGATGGTTCTTGCCCAGTCTCTCCTTGTCTTTTCCTTTCCTAACTTCTTTCCTTCTCTTCCTTCTTTGCCCTGGTTCCCTCCTATGGTTTCCCAGCCATCCTCTCCACTCCACCCTCAATCTCTTTCAGGTTTTTTTTTTTTTTCATTCCTCTTGCTTCTGTAACAGTGAAGAAGTCTTCAGAAGCTGGTATTTGCAAGAGATCTTTTGGCCAAAGTTTTAAAAATAAGCCAACTGGCTAAGGTTGAAGTCTTTTGCCTTCAAATCTTAGCATGGTGGATCTGGAAAGACCTTCAGCCTCGAGCCAGCCTACCTCCTAAATTTTAGAGATGGGGAAACTGAGGCTTAGGGAGAAATGATGCTCCTCAGACCCCTCTGCCAAGTGTCCTCATTTATCATGGTCAGCTTTTCCACGTAAGCAAGGTTGATACATCTCCTGTTCCCACCAGTTCCACTAGCTTCTGTCACTCTTCCAACCCAGACCATAGGGCAGACAATGTTGGGCCCGCCTCCCACAGCATGTCCCCTGTATTGCAGAACCAGCTGTCACAGGGCAGGGGTGGAGCCTTCCCAGAGAAACAATCGGCAGATTGTTGGTTACAGTTGTGCTTGGACAGCTGTATTAGTGCCCCTCATGCCATATGGCTGGAGAAGCGAGTGGCTCTGAGCCCGACCCGGGAGAGTCTGCACTTCACCTGTCTGCTGCATCTCAGGACCGGCTCTGTCCTCACCCAGGCGGCAGCTGGAATCCCCCTGGAGACACCTCTTATAAACCACCCTCACTTAATGTTTTCAAATTGCCCAGGCTTAGCCTCTAAAAATACTGTATTACTCACTTTACTCATCTCCCTGCCAAGTAAAGGACCCCGTTAAATTTGGGCACAACCGTTAACCCTGGAACTGTGCCTTAAAAACCAGCAGAGTAATGGAGTGTTCTGCTGTGCTGCCCAAGCGCCTATTGAAATTTGTAAGGAATTCCAGAGGACACTTGAGTGTGGGCAGGTCTGTGGACAATATAATGATCTGGAGGCCCAGAGACCCTTTCAGGTATCCTGTGAGGTGAAAATTTGTCATAATGATCCTAAGATATTGGCTTTTTTTTTTTTTTTTTACCATTTTCAAGTAAACCGTGGTTTTTCTAACAAGTGGAAAGCAGATGCCCATGAGATTCCACATGTCTTAATAAAGATCCATGTCAGTTTCTAATGTATTCATGAATTATAATTAAGATGACTGTATACATTAAAAATAGATAAATAAATAAATAATAAATAAAACCATCTTTACTCTAATCATTCTAGCTCCTGCTAAGCGGTCCTGCACAGGGATTGGGGCCTCACAGCTATAGTCAAAGTGATTATCCACATTTTAAGTAGGAAAAAAAAACCTGAGACTCAAATTGAACTGCTTAGGATCCCATAGTGGGTGAGTGTTAGGGCTGAGATGCAAACACAGATCAGGTGAATTCCACTGCTGAGGCTGAGCCTGTGTCTCTTTCTCCAGGTCTCTGGGGACTCCAGGTCTTGGCTTCATTCCAAATCACTCTCGGTTCTGCTAACCCACTCTGAGCACTTTCTCCACAGCACACAGGACAGAGGCTAAAAGAGAATGAGTGAGACACAGACACCACCCTCCAATGCTCGTGTAGTGTTGGTCACTCAGTCGTCTGACTCTTTACAATGCTATGGACTATAGCCAGGCTCCGCTGTCCGCGGGATTCTCCAGGTAAGAATACTGGGGTATGCCCTTGGTTGCCATGCCCTTCTCTAGGGGCTCTTCCCAACCCAGGGATCAAACCCAGATCTCCCACATTGCAGGCGGATTCTTCACCATCTGAGCCACCAGGGAAGCCCTAATAAAAACAATAACCTTTGACTACATGTCCCATGAATACCGTGGGTCGGATTCTGTCTTACATATGCTTGTATTCTAATTTTCATCACAGTCTTGTTAGGTTTAGTCAGGTCTGACTCTTTGCAACCCCATGGACTATATAGCTTGTCAGGTTCCTCTGGTCCATGGTCACATAGCTTATAAGTTAAAAAGCCGCAGTCAAAACTATGGTCAAAGGAATCCCCTGGCGGTCCAGTGGTTAGGACTCTGAGTTCACACTGCCAAGGATCGAGGTTCAATCTTTGGGAACTAAGATCCTACACACCTCATGGTGTGGCCAAAAATGAAAAAAACAAACAACAAAAACTATGGTCATTTCCTTCCCACCAGAAAACAAGGAGAAAGATAACATGTACGTAAGCCATGTGAACACCTGGCAGGCGGAGTGAGGGGAGCAAAGGCATTGCCACACATGGCGTCTGAGTCCAGAAAAGTAACAAGACCCAGAGCCGGGGCCCACCGAGGGTGGGAGGTGCAGAGAGCGCTACGACCAGCGTGGCAGCCGTGGGGGCACGCAAGGGGCCCCGAACGTTTGTTTCACACCAATGTGCCAGGCCAGTGCTTGCTGGTTTGCACATATTATCTAATTCCATCGTTTCTTCAGCATCCCCCCATGGAAGACGTTCCTTCTTCATTTCTCAGATGACAGATAGAGCATTGCAGAAGGCAAGTAACTCACCCAGATCACCCAGAGCCAAACCATGGGCCCCTTCTGACCTCTCCTTCTGTCTCCCAAGATGTTGTGTGATAAGAAAAAAATCAGTCCCTTGGACTGAAGGTCCTTGAGATCATGCCCTTCATCCTAAGTGGCTGTGACTCCTCTTCAGGTATCGCTCAGGCCTGGGCACACAGGAGGCCCTAGCACAGGGCATTGACTTTGTGTGGATTTCATCACAGCCTCATCCTTTGGTCTACAAAGCCCTCAGAGCATTTGTTTATCATGTGGAAACTGAGAGGACAAGCTTAGCTGGTCCTCTTCCACCAGCATTCGTGGGGGCACAACAGGACTCCTATAAGTCACGAGCCTAGTGTTAAAGGCAAGATAGCAGGTCCAGAGCTGGGAGTTCAAACCCACGAGTTCCGGCCCTCATTCTGAACACACAGCCGGGGATCTTGAGGAAGTTGTTTCACCTCTCTTTCTCTCAGGGTTTCCATCTGGAAATTGAATTTTAAAAATAATATATATTTTAGAGGGAATTCCCCGGCCGTCCAATGGTTACTCGCCACTTTCACCACCAGGATATGCTTTCATCCCTGGTCAGGGAATTAAGATTCTATAAATCATGTAACCTGGGCTTTCCTGGTAGCTCGGTGGCAAAGAACTCACCTGCTAATGCAGGAGACCCAGGTTCAATCCCTGGGTCAGGAAGATCCCCTGGAGAAGGGAATGGCTACCATCTCCAGTATTCTTGCCCGAAAAATCCCATGGACAAAGGAGCCTGGTGGCCTGGCGTGCTCCAGTCCGTGGGGTCACAAGGAGTCAGACACAATTTAGCGATTGTAGAACAACAACAAAAATCCGTGTTGTGAGGCCAAGAATAAATACATAAATAAAGTAAAATAATACTTATTATCATATTTTTATTTTTATACCTTTATTATACTTTATAATATATATTTATATTATACTTTTATTTTATATTATTATACTTTTATTATAGAAAAATAAATACTACTTTTTTAAAAAGATGTGAGGAAAATTACAAAATGACATCTGTCTGTTGATAGAGGCTAGTGTGACAAAACGCCTGGTCCTAAGAAGAGATGCCTCGGAACAGTGGGAGACTATAGGGAACCACAAAGCCTGCAGAAGAACAGTCACTCTCCAGTTTGCCCAGGCACATGCTGAAAGCCAAGCAAACCTGCAGCTCAAAGCATAAAGGGACATTTGCTTCCCACCCCGCGTTCCTTCACACAGCCCTTCCCATCCTCCTGGCCTGCACCAGACCCCTCGCATTTAGGATCTCCCCATCCTATCCCTCTGGCCTATTCTATTGTGTCCCCAGAAAACGGTCTGCCTCATCCCAAAGTGGTGACACCCCAGCCCTGGGTCCTCTTTTCACAAGGAATTTGCACGGTAAGCCTCCTCTCTGAAGAAGGAAGCTGGGCCTTTGTCCTCCATGGAAGACACCAGGCACCATCCTCTATGTGCCTTGTTCAGCAGAGGTGAGACGGTGGCACACATGAGTTGTCAGTGCCCGAGTCCAGTCCCAGCCTCAGGCTGTCCCCACTCCTGTCTGAGCCTTTGTTTCCTCATTTATGAATCACAGCTTGAATGATTTCTACGTCTCTTTCCAGTTCACAAACTCTTGTTGCTACTAGCATGAAGTTCAGAGAACCTGCTGGAATTGGTTGTTAAGGTAAGAGGCTTCAGAGAATGTGGCTCAACCGGTATCTTGGGCACGTTCAGACCCTCCCAAGACTCTGGAAAAAAAAAAAAAGTGAAAGAAAAGTCCTTGGTGAACTTTCTTCGAAGAATTCCTACCCAAGGCTTCCTGGGCATAAGAAGAATCAAGCCCACAGAGCTGTCCCTACTAAACCCACAGCTACTCAACTAAATATGGTTTCTTTATAATTTCAAGTATATACCTGATTAAAAGGGAAGAAAATGATTCTTTCATATAAACTTTTTTTTTAGTTGAAAAGAAATCCTATTTTCTTACTTTTGTATTTCAAGGAAAAATCTTTGCAAGGCACAAGAAAGATTTTTTTTTTTTTTAACTCAAAAGATTTTACTTCAAGGTTAGTTAAACAGCATTTTCCCATAAATAAGCATGAACACTGAATCTCCTGGGCTGATTCCTTTCAGTTTATACACTCGCTACAATGACACCCAATTCTACACAAGATGCCACTTCTCTTTGAATAATAACAGCTAAATATATATAATACCAGTGCTTTAAAACACATGCATACACACACAGAGAATTGGGTAAGCTTAGCCCTGCACCATTACAGTATTTTGAAATGGTTTCCAACATTTCTTGATTTCACACATCTTTGTCTAAATTATAGGTTACTGTCAAGCTGTATTATTCTGTTGATCATTTTGGTTTGTATATCAGAGTGCAAATTATTTGTTTTAATTTAATCTTCTTTTCTATTGAAAACGTTCCAGTTATGCCTCTAGCATTTCAGTCACAATAGGGATGAATTTATGAGTTCCAAGAGAGAGAGTCTAACACTTTTGCATACAGAAGGACTCTTAGCGAGGAGCTAGACTACTCAGAAGAGGAAACTGAGGCCCAGAGAGGTAAACAGTTTGTCTGAGGTCACCAGCCAAATGGTGACAAAAGTTGACTAGAAAACACTGATATCCTATCTTCCATGGGAATGCTATTTCCTCTACAGAGCATTCTCAAATTTTTAATCAAAAAATACCAAATGCCCTATGAGACGTCAGGCCATTTATCCAGTCCTTATAAAGCCTTTCGTCCTTACGTGCATATTTGGAGCCTTTTTCAAATTATCTTTGCAACCCTCTGCAGTATTCTTGCCTAGAGAATTCCATGGACAGAAGAGCCTGGCTGGCCACAGTCCATGGGGTTCTCAAAGAGTCGGACATGACTGAGTGACTAACACTGTTCTGTTCTCAAACCTTGAGAGTTGTGTTTCACTGAAGTCATCAGTGTCAAAAGCCAGAGTCCCTGCTCTTGCCCTTGGTTTGCCCAATCATGGGATCAGAAACAGTACTTGAAATGGAACAAAATACCCAGTCTTTTTGTTAGGGACATGTGGTATACCACATATTTCAACTTGTAAGTTTCCTTCATCACCATTAGGCAAGTTGGTCAGTACTTCTAGAGAGAAATTGAACAGATTCAGTTTAGTTGTCACTTCTTATGACACCCTCCCAAACTACCTCTCCTCCCCCTACCCTGGTAAAGCGCCTCCCACTCTATGAACACAACGGCTACCATGATGTCCTTTTGTGAAAGACATGTCAAGGGGAGCAAGGTGGAAAAGAGGGCTTTGGAAATAGTGATATAAAGCTGCAAAGACACTAAATGGAGTTCTGTTTTGACTGAAGCACAGACTGTGTCCAGGCATGGGGAGGTGGGAGTCAGGAGAAACAGGCAGGAAAGGAGACAGAATATGAAAAGCTTTGCAAACCATGTCAAGTTTGGATGGTATCCCAGGAGCAATGGGGAGTGATTGAAGAATTTTAAGTAACAAGGGATATAAGCAGATTTAGGTCTTTAAAATTTTATTTAGCATTTTTTAACTTGCTAAAGTAATATGTGGCATGTGTGTGTGTGTGTGTGTGAGTGTTATAACAAGTGAAACCGTAGGAAAATAAGTTAGTAGTAAGAGAAAGCCTATCTTTTGCCTCCAACCTCCCCATTCCTCCCCCAACCTCAGATAACTGCTATTAAAAACCTATTGTATCTCCCTTCATGCTTCTTTTTTTAATTCAACATTTATAACATATACACACATACAGGGGAGTTGGCTGACTTTTTCAGCTGAAAAGCAGCCTGGTTTATCTAACTATGTATCAATGGTATTCCATGCACATAGATCTAAATCTCAATCAGTCTCTCTTTCTATTTCTTTGGACATAAATGCACCTACATATGTAATTGCACATAAGTGTGTGTCATAGCAAACACATTGGGTTGTTATTATTTTTAATACGTTCTTTCTTTTTTAAGAATTTGCATTTTAGAATCTTTTCTCTGTCAATTACATAAGAAATAAACTAGAGGCAGGCAAAAATGGAGACTGGGAGTTCCAAGGAAAAAGGTACTATTGGGTTCCAAGGAAAAAGGTGGGGAGTCCTAATTCTGAGAGTGGCTGTGGGGTTGAGGTATCAACAGTACCTCAATGGGTTCTCCAGTGGCAAACTGGCTCTGAACATCCTGGTTTAGAAGAGACACTCACTAATCCTGTAAGATTGGATGACTCAGAAAAGAAAACTGAGTTTTTCAGTGGAAGAGAGCTGGTTTCTGACCTGTGGCTGGGCTTCCTGGGAGAGTCACTTAAACTATCTGAGCCTCATTTTTCTTTCTACAAAACTGGGATGGGAATTGTCTAGCAGTTCGGTGGTTGAGATTCTGCACTTCCAATGCAGGGTACAACAGTTCGATCCCTAGATGAGGAACTAAGATCTTACAGCTATGCAGCATGGCCAAAACCAGGATGATCGTTTCCACACCTTAGGGTCTGTGTGAGGAGTAAATGAAAGGGCATGTGTGGAAGACATCGAATCCCAGGCCTAGTGTGCAGTAGACAGTGAGCAAATGGTGAAGCAATACAGAGGGCAGGGGCAGAATTCGGTCAGGAAACAGGCTCAACTGGACAAAAAGAATTCTTGGGCCGGGTTGGGCCCGCATGGCCTATATCCTGATTCCTAGTACCTGCGCTGGGAGAGGTCTGTCATAAATGCTTATGTGAATAGGGGACCAGAAGTGAGTTGACTCGTGACTTGGATTTGCATTCACCAGGCATTCCTGAGGAAATAACGGGGAGACACCCCACCGTGTGGCCAAGCCACAGAGTGGAGACGTGTGTAGTGAGAGCATGGTGGGTTCTCAGGAGAGCACACAGAGACGTAGCTCTCCTCCAGGTTGTGTGAGGGGTTAGGCTAGGGGAGGAGCCCGGGGCGTGGTGGGGAGACGAGCTGGCTGAAAGTCAGAGCCTTCTGGACCTTGGCTCTGAAGCTTCAGACTCTGTTTTTGGTAACTTGTCAATCAGCCATCTCACACTGTGCTGGATGCTAAGGGGAAGATCAGAGAAAGATCCTTCCCTCTCCAAAGGCCACACACACATACATACTGAAACATACACATACACACTCACACACTCGTGGCACACACACACATTCATACATACACACACACACTCACACACTCATGGCACACACTCACACTCATGGGACACACTCACAGATACATACACACACACATACATACTTGGCGCACACACACACACACATGCTCATGGCACCACTCTCGCAAACACATACACACACACTCATGGCACACAAACACATGCACACACACACATACAAACTTGTGGCACACACACACACACACTTGTGGCACACACACACATACACACCCACTCACACACACACTCATGGCACACACTCACACATTCTCACACACTCACTCACACACACTCGCAGCATACACACAGTCACACACTCACGGCACACAAAGCCTAGGCTCCTCTAGAGAACCAGAGAGAGGGCAACAGGGAGACAGAGACACCAAGAGAAGGTAAGATGGAGAGTGAGGAAAAGGGTAGAGGGAAGAAAAGGAGGAAAGGCCCACAGCTTCAGGGACTCTGGCCAAGGCCAAGGCCAGTCTTAGTGAAAGTTGTTCAGTCATGTCTGACTCTTTGCGACCCCATGGACAGGAGTCCATGGAATTCTTCAGGCCAGAGAGTAGCCATCCCTCCTCCAGGGGATTTTCCCAACCCAGGGATGGAACCCAGGTCTCCCACATTGCAGATGTATTCTTTACCAACTGAGCCAACAGGGAAGCTCAAGGCCAGTCTTGAGAAGGGTCAAATAGAAAAGCATGGTGCCAGGGCACTGCCTGGTGGTAGGATTTGCTCTGTGATTTCAACAAGTCTTCCCACTGCCCCCACCTCCCACCCCCACCCTCATTTTCTCCATCTGGACATTGGGACCACTGGACTGGACATCTCCGAGTTCACTTTCAGTTCTTGATGTCCTTGACTGCTTTGGTTGTTAATGGCTCTGTGAGTGAAGGCAGTAACAAGACTTCCAAAAGCAGAGTAGTCTTGGGGAAGGGAAACCTTCTGCGAAACTTATGGGGAGAAGGGGACACCCCAGCTAGGAATGGTCAGGAGTTTCTGGGAAGGCACTGTAGGCTGGGTAAGAGACTTCAGAGAGGGCCTTGCTAGGGCCTCTCTGAGTACCTGCAGCTCTGCCATGAGGCCAGGAGCCCTCGCCTGGGCGCTGACGGGCCAGGGCAGCAGTGGGCCAGGGAGCGTTTTCCCGCGGCTGCAGACAGTCTGGCTCCAGGCCCACCTCCCGGTGCCCTCGGCCTGACATCTTCTGGGCAGAGCTGCGGAGCCCAGGGAGCCGTGTGGATGGTGTTAGTAAACACGCTTTCTTGCGCCCAGCCTGGCAGGGCCTGTGGGCAGCAGGAGGGCGAAGAGCTGGCAGCTCCCACGGCTGGGCAGGCGGACGGGCGGACAGACAGGCGGGCGGGCCGCCCCGCTCAGCCAAGCCAAGGCCCAGAATGGAGCAGCTGCTCCCGTCGCCATGGAGACGGAGACCGAACAATGAGCAGACAGAGATGCAGCATGGCCGCCTTGCACGGGGCCCCACACTCCACCCGGCTTTTACACACACAGGCACACACACACACCCGTGCGCACACGCTCACACACGCGGCCTAGGCCTCCCTGCTGGACAAGAGGCAGAAAGTGAGGACGGGGAGGGAGGAAAGGAGAGGAGCGGTAGCAAAGGACAGACAGGGTGAGGCTGGCAGGCAGCAAGGATCACAGCTCCAGGGCTGCAAAGTTGAGCAGGAGTCTCACCCTTTGACTCCAGCTAAAGACACATTTTACAAAACGAGCCAGTTTTTCAGAGGGTCACGTGGTTGTGCCCTGGATTCTCATGTAACAGAAGTAAAGGGGTTTCTAATTAGCCCAAAGCATCTGGAACCAAAGCACCTTAGAGACAGGTCGCTGAGAGCCCGACGCAGCTGTAAGTCTCAGGAAATTAGAAGAATGCTTTCTTCAATGGACCTGAATCCCATGTAATTTCTCCTTGGAATAATGTAAAGCGGAAGCCGAAAGGTTTGGCCACAAAGGGGAAAGGGAAGCCTGAAAAAGTCCCGGTTTAGGCCCTCAGAAAGGCAGAGGGAAACCATGCCCAGAGACTCGGGGAGACACAGGAGGACGTGGGGGAGCTGGGTAGGCTTAGGCTGTGGCACTCACAAGGTGTCCCTGGGTACCTCTTTGTGCATATGGACCAAGAGGAGTGAACCAGTCAACCCCAGTCTGCCAAGAGCTCCTAGGACCCCAGGGGAAGATGGCGGGGTCCACCACAAGTCACCTCCTTTTTTTGCATCAAGGGCTCACTTCCCTGTGTACAGACCCTCCCTACCCACCAACTTACCAGCAGGTCCTCCTTCAACCCCTATCCTGTTTCTACAATGAAAACCCAGCCCTGGGAGCCTCTGAGCCTTGCTGGACCACTGTCCAAGGACTGACAATTCCATCAAGTGAGAAGAACCATCTCGCTTGAGTTCTGGTTTTTTTGCCTGATTCCAAGCAGATGGGGACCTGCTAGATCCTTAGTGACAAAGATAGGACCACTTGCTAGTTGGTATGATCAAGAGTGAGAGCTAAAAGGACACTTTAGAGAGGATGGTGACCACACTCAAGTCAGAAAGAACACACTTTAAGGATCACAGGGAGTGAAGGCTAGAGCTAGGAGGGGAAACATCACATGGGACAGGCTAGCCGTGCATGGAGATCAGTAGGGGAGAGGGAGGGGGCCAGGAGAAAGAGGATGAGGCAGTGACCTCTTCTCTGGGGATAGAGTTTAGAAAGTGACATGGATTGAGGAGACAAGAGAAACAGAACACCTTGGAAAGAGGGGAGGGAGTTTGGGACCCCATCGTAAATCTCATCCATGGAGTCAGGTTCTATCAGGTTCCGGTAACTGCCTGAAAACCCAGCTGAGAAATCCTGAAGGACTCACCCTTGGCTTCTGGCATCGAAAACTACAGGCACCACCAGAGAGAAAACACAGCCAACCCAAAGGAGGGAATGAGCACTAGGACCAAGCCAGACCCTCCCAGCTCCCCACCGCCCCCTCCCCTCGCAGGAAGGTTCTGGGAGCTCTAGGAAGCCATCTGCGCTGGCTCAGAAGTGGCGGAGGGGGAATTAAAACCACGAAAGGAAGGATCAGAGAGAGACGCTCTCCCCCTCAAGAGCCACTTTAATAGATGAAAAAAGCCAGGCGATTTTTAATCATCACAAATTGTTTGAGCCTCTGATTCCAT
>SJXQ01002618.1:49673-86713 GCA_006408695.1 Aepyceros melampus
TTTGAGCCTCTGATTCCATCCTCTGAAACCCAGGCAGCCTCCCCTGGTTGCTCCATGATGCTCCTGGGTCAATGGTGGTCTCAGCTCTCCCACCAGCCAGGAGCCCACCTACAATCTCCCTCCCCACTTCCTGGGACCCTCCGAGAGTCCTCTGGGACTGACCCAACAAGGCCAGGCAACTGACAACACCCCACCCCTCCCCACCCCACTTATCTAAGGAGATCTGACAAAACTCGGGCCCTCAGGGGTATGGCCGCTGGCAAAACATATGGTGCATCGTAAATAGGACTTCCTTTTAGGAAATGAGCCGCTGTAATTAAATCCTCATTCATTTTTTGTAACATACACACAGAGACAAATAGATCTTTATCCTTTGTAGGCACAGAAGAGAAATGGCTTGTGGGGAACAGAGATTCTTTGGTGTCAACTCTTATATAAAAGGCTCCCTAGAACCAGGTGAAGAGAGAACATGGAATTCTGAAACCCAGCCGCTGGTCTAAGAAGGGGAGCGGCTCCCTTTTCTGCCTGGGGAGCATTTGGGAATGGAAGTAGGTATTTGCCTGGAATTTGGACAGAGGAAGTGCTCCCTCTTCGCATCCTGCAGTGGCACAGCAGAGTCTACTGGGGAACAAAGGTTAAATTAGATTATTTCAATTGGGTTTAATTTGATTCTGCTCCACCCAAATGAACACCGGCTGTGAGCTGTACCCTGGGAGATGCCCCGCAGAGGGATACAGAGAAGAAAAACCAAGGGGCTCAAGTCCACCAGGAGAGGCTAGATGATGAGGGCAGTGGTTTTTTAGGAGGAGTCTGGGATTTCTCCCCCAGAAACTGGAGTGAGAGCTCTTCTTAGGGACAAGGACAGGGATGGAGGCAGGAAATGAGGCAGCGTGCTGAGATCTGTCCACTCTTAGAGTCACAGGACTCATGGGGCATAAGGCTGAAGGGAAACAAAAAAAGGAAAAACCAGACATCCCTCCTGTCTTTTGGAACCAAGACACAATATTGGATTTCCTCGGCAAGAAATTTGCTCTCATGAAATCATCTAACATCTGTAGCCCTGCGCACATTAATGCTAAAAAAGTAAACAAACCCAAACCTGAACTGAAGTGTTTCTCAAGCTAAACTGAGGGTGAAAGGCAGGAGCTGGGTGGTGCAGGATTCCCAGGGGTCAGCCTCGAGTCATTTGCAAACCCTCAAAATTGCAAATACCCTGGGGCCCTTCCCTGTAGTGATAGCTTTGAAATTGGTGCAAAACCACAAAGCTTCTTTGAGATGCAAATATGGTGCAGTGGGCTGGGCTCTGCACAGCTTTGTTATCTCTGCTCCAGTCCAAGCCTGGCTTTCTGTGGGGCTCCTGGCTGGTTGATCCCAAGGAACCTAAATCCCAAATACCAAGGCATGCTACAAGGTAGAAAGGGCCATTTGAAATGACACACTAATTGCCAGAGGAAAGCATCAAGTCCCAGGAAGAGGAGAGGCTACATCCCGAAGGGCTACAGATTCCTGGCCTGCCTGGTCAGAATCCTGACTCCAGAGCTAATTGCTGTGTGACTTTTAGCCCAGTACCTCACGTCTCTGTGCTCTGATTCCCTCTCTGTAAAATAGTGCAATATTCCCTCCTAGGGTTATGGTAACGGTCCTTGAACTAAGAAAACAAAACACCAGAGACAGTGTAGGATATGTAGCAAGTACCTTAAGTGTTATTATTGTTATTGAATAAACAGTTAAGGTTCATTAAATAGGGACTCTCGACTAGGGTTATGAAAAAAAAAGCTCACTTTTTCACCAAGGTAGGATTATAAGGAAATCATTTTAGATGAAGAAAGTTTTGTTAATTCTTGGCAGCAGGGCAGATTTCAAAAGTAAAACCTGGTGTTCCTTGTAGTTTTTGTTGTTCAAAGCTGAAATGGACCAACTCGTGAAGGTGCAACCATGTTTCCAATGGCAGAGGCACCACACAAGGATGCCTTGCACACTGGCAATTGCACTAGATGACCTTTGAGGTCCCTTCTAGTCCTGAAGTTCTGCAACGCTTCTTCGGCACACGCACAGGTGAGTCTTCTCCCAGTGTTCCCTGAGCCGTGAAAAGAGAAGCGAGAGTACAGTGACTGAGATGCTCCTTGACGTGTCCCGCCAGAGAGGTTCTCCTGGGCTTCCTGCCCCCCACCAGGACAACACTGTGTGTCACCCGGAAGTTCTGGACCTTGTGATGTGGCCTTGCTGTTAATAAGGAAGGAGTCAGCAGTCATCAGGAAGATTTCGTTTCTCTTTCAACATCATTTTTTCCTGCACTGGCCTCATGCCCCAAACCATATACAGCTGCTCACTGGCTGAGCCCCAAATAAACCCCATTCCCATCCTCCCTCCATGAGCTGCTCCATGGTTTGCAAAGGGCCATAAAGTAGGTGATTCCCTGCTCTAATGACTTAGAGCAGGTATCAGGGGACCCACTTTACAAGGGAGGAAACTAAAGCACAGACAGAGGTAAAGAGCCTTGGCCATATGTGTGCAGCCAGTATCCAGGCAAGAATACTGGAGTGGGTTGCCATGCCCTTCTCTGGGGGATCGATCGTTCCAACCCAGGGATCGAACCCACATCTCCCTCACTGCAGGCAGATTCTTTACCAGCTGAGCTACCAGGGAAGCCCCAGTGTACAGCAGAGCTGAGACTCAACACTCTTCTTCCTGTACCCCACCTTTCCAGCACCCTCTCCCAATCCCCGCCCCCCCATGCTCATGGCTCACCTCCAATCCCAGCCTTCTCATCACTGCTGTTCCCTTCGGCCAAGCATCTCAGTTCCAAAGTGTCTACCCCGAGACAATCCTTCATCTCCAGGACCAGTTCCGTGTCAAAGAAACTGCTCTGTCTACAAACTGAACACATCCTTTAGGAGCACTTTTTTCACACTTTCCACTGCTTTTTCCCCTATTTTACTTTGAACTAAACGGCAGTTTTCACATGGATAATTACACTTTGCATTCACTTAGCACTTTCAGCTTCTCACAGCACTTTCCCATCCATTATCTTGTTTTCTCCCAATAAACCCGTGAGACTGACAACTTCTCCCTGTGCACAAATGCAGAGAATGGGGGCCCAGAAAAATGAGTGCTTGCTTCCCGGGTCACCCAGGGAATGGATGGAAGCATGAGGACAAAACCTAGTAGATTTGCAGCTCTACACTTTTTTCACTCAACCTCACTACATTCCTCTCTTACCACGAATTGTCTTTTCCTCAAATGTGAATCATGAATCACTTTAAAGAAGGAGAAGCTCATTTTGAGTTTCAGAAATGTCAAAATAGGGACTTCACATCCCAACGCAAGGGGTGAAGTTTCGATCCCTGGTCAGGGAGCTAAGATCTCACGTGCTTTGTGGACAAAAAAAACCAAAGCACAAAACAGAAGCAGTACTGTAACAAATTCAAGAAAAACATAAAAAATGGTCCACATTAAAAAAAAAAAAAAACCTTTGCAAAAATGTCAAATTAACCAGTTGTTGCAGGAGGAGAAATTGTGACTGAGAGTCACAAGCGGTTATTCAGTTTCATTATTTATTCCATGTGTGACCTTGGGCAAGTCCTTTCTCACCAAGCCTCATTCCCTTCACTACAAAATGATGCGATTAAGACTGCCCTTGGTGGTCCAGTGGTTAAGAACCCACCTGCCAGTGCAGGGTACATGGGTTCGATCCCTGGTCTGGGAAGATTCCACATGCCATGGGGCACTCAACCCGCTGCGTCATGACTATGGAGCCTGCATCCTGGAGCCTGTGCTGTGGAACAAGAGACGCCACAACTATGAGAATAGCCCCTTATGAAACTAGAGAAAGCCCTCACACAGCAGCAAAGACCCAGAGAAACCAAAAATAAATAAATGTAATTTAAAAAAAAAAAATGATGGGCCTGGACCACACCCTCTGAAGGCCCCTTCCAGCTTCCAGAGTCTATATGCCTCAATTCAGAACTGACTAGTAGAAAATGTACAATTTTCCTTGACTCCACACCTGGGAGAGACACAAGAAGGTACAGAGAGGCAAAGAAAGAGTTCTTGGAGGAAACGAGAGTCTTTCCCTAATCTTCTGGTTTCGATGAAACGGTCTCAACCGGAATGCCAGGTAAATGATTAAAACGTGAGTGGGCATTGTTCTGGCTTTTTTCATGATCCAGTCATTTAATCCCAACACCGCTGTGTGAAACGTATTCCTGTTTGCTTGGGGGAGGCCCAAAGGTTTTTAATTCTTCAGTGGGAAACAAAGGCCCTCATTCACTAAACAGTAACTCAAGAGGGTCGTTTCTGCTCTTACCAGTCAAAAAATGTTGTCTGGCCACGAGATCTCATCATCGAACTCAAGAGGCAAAAGAAAGCTCTTTTTACACTGAGTCCCTTTCATACGTGGTTAAAGTCCGTGTTTGCATTTTCCCCTGTATGAATAAGGTCTCAGATTTATTTTATAGAGAAATACATCAAGCCAGAGGTTTTAATGACAAGATAATGAGCAGAGGACGACTCTATTTGCTGCAAAAGGATTTGTGTTACAGAAAACAAAGTGACTTTGCCATTTGTTTTTGGAAGAAAGGCAGGGCAGCTCCCTTCAATGGCTAGCTGAGAAGTGATTTCACACATCCACTGGACAAATTTCTATCTCATTTGCAAAAGTTCCCAGAGAACACTCCCTTCATCCCCAGAGGAGCACCCAGAAGACATCTAATTTATGGCCCAAGAGTTGCGATACAAATTTATTCATGGAAGACAAATATGTCATTTTCTAATGGCTCCTGAAATATACACGATAGAATTACATTCCCGGCGAGGACCATAACACAGAAGGCCGTCTGTCTTCCTGTCTCATCCATCCTTTCAGACACCTATTTGGTTAGGGCTGATTAGTTTGCAAAGCACCAAGGGGGGTCATGGAGGGTAGGGTGGACTCAGTACACCTAGATCCATGAACCTTCTACCAAAACTTCATCCCTGTCCTCCACTGGCTTGCAATTTTGTCAAGAAATCAACTGACTATGTATTTGCCTGAAATACAATGAAGGATTTGACAAGACCTCAAAAGAGGTTAAGATAAATAATGACAAGAATTCCAAGGTGGGAGTAATCAAGCTGATTGGAGCTTCAAGGAATGTCCTTTAAAAATTAAATAAGTAGGCCTAGAAGGACCAGAAGCGACTGGGTCCACAGAATCTTCTCTATGTTACAGTATAGCTCTGAACAGAACAGTAGTCACAAGGCACGTGTGGCTGTTGAGTATTTGAAATGTAGCTAGTGTGACTGAGGAACGGCATTTTATCTTAAATTTTTTTAATTTAGAAAATATCTCGTACATTTTTACTGTGGCAAAATACAGATAGCATAAAATTAAGCACTTTCATAATTTTTGAAGATCCAATTCAGTGGCATTAAGTCTATTCACATCCCTGTGCAACCATCTCCACCATCCATTTCCAGAAATTTTCCATCATCTCCAAATGAAACTTGGTACTCATGAAACATTAACTCTTCATTCTCCCTCGCCCATCCCCATCCAGCCCCCTGAGAACTTCTATCCTACTTTCTGTCTCTATAAGAAGTGCCTAGCGCTCTGTGACCGGAGAAGGCAATGGCACCCCACTCCAGTACTCTTGCCTGGAAAATCCCATGGATGGAGGAGCCTGGTGAGCTGCAGTCCATGGGGTCGCCAAGAGTCAGACACGACTGAGTGACTTCACTTGCACTTTTCACTTCCATGCATTGGAGAAGGAAATGGCAACCCACTCCAGTGTCCTTGCCTGGAGAACCCCAGGGATGGGGGAGCCTGGTGGGCTGCCGTCTATGGGGTCGCAGAGAGTTGGACACGACTGAAGTGACTTAGCAGCAGCAGCAGCAGCAGTGCTCTGTGACAACCCAGATGGGTAGGATAGGGTGCGAGATGGGATGGAGATTCAAGAGGAAGAGGACATGGGTATACCCCTGGCCCTGGCTGATTCATGGTGATGTATGACAGAAATCTACACAACGTCGTAAAGTGATCATCTTCCAATTAAAATTAATGTTTTTTAAAAAGAATTGCCTATTCTAAGCACCTCAGATAGAGGAAATCAGGCAATGTTTGTCCTGTGTTTGTCTTCGTTCACTCAGCATGATTCAAGGTTCATCCATGCTGTAACCTGTGTCAGAATCTCTTTCTTTTTTTAAGGTTGAATAATTGATATAAAACACAGTTTGTTTAGTCAGTCATCTGTTGATACTTTATGCAACTAATGATTTTTTTTTTTTTAGTTTTGGTTGTGCTGGGTCTTCCTTGTTGCATGCAGGCTTTCTCTAGTTGCAATGAGCAACTTCCTTGCAGCTGCATTCATTGCAGCAACTACTCTTTGTTGCAATGCTCAGGCTTCTCATTGTAGTGACTTCTCTAGTTGCGGATCACAGGCTCTAGGACACAGACTTCAGTAGCTGTGATATGTGAGCTCAGTTGCTGCGGCTCCCAGGCTCTAGAGTATGGGTTCAGTACTTACTGTGCATGAGTTTAGTTCCTCAGCACGTGGAGTCTTCCCAGATCAGGGATCAAGCATGTGTCTCCTGCACTGCAGGCAGATTCTTTATCATTAGACCACCAGGGAAGCCCCTTTGCTTTGTTTTGCTTCGTCCCTCAGTTGTGTCAACTCTTTGTGACCCCATGTACTGTAGCTTGTCAGGCTCCTCTGTCCATGGGGATTCTCTAGGCAAGAATACTGGAGTGGGCAGCTTATCCCTTCTCCAGGAGATCTTCCCAAGCCAGGAATCGAACCAAGGTCTCCTGCATTACAGACGAATTCTTTACCAGATGAGCTACCAGGGAAGTCCCTGAACCAACGAGATAACCACCTGTGGCTGGCAGCTTCTATGTGGGACACAGCAGATCTGAAGGATTAGGGCACGTCTGCGGGTATGGGTAAAGGACATGTCAGTGAGATGGTGTTTGAGTGCACCCGTGTTCTCGAACACACCAGGCTGAAGAAGTAGTATTGGAATGAGGAGTATTCAAAGGGAAGGGATCTCAGTGAGCACAGAGCTCTGAGGGGCTGAAGATAAAATCTTTTGGAAAAGAGCAAGGTGGGACTTCCCTGGTGCTCCCAAGGCAGGAGGCCAACATTCAGCTCCTGGTTGGGTAACTAGATCCCACTTGCACAACTAAGAGCTCATATGCCACAACGAAAGATTCTGCATGCTGCAACTAAGGCCTGGTGCAGCCAAATAAATAAATATTAAGGAAAAGAAACGAGAAAGGTGCTGCTGGCTGAAGCATATGGCAAAACAAGAAAGGAAATAAAATAAAATAAGACTAGAAAGAGAGCCAGAGCATGAATGGTCTTGGATATCAGGCTAAAATTTTAGAATAATTTCACAATGAACCATTTTGATTTGTACAATTGCAACATTACATCCATCTTCAAGGGTTTCCCATCATCCTTCTTGCTATTATTTTATAAAGAATCAGCACCAAAAGCTGGACAAATACCCGAGGACTCCACTTGAGAAAAAAATGCTGTCTAAAAATTCTGGTCTAGAAAGCAGGTAAATTAGACAGAAATTGTTAAGTTTCAGGAAAAATGTCCTCACTTCACAAAAGGATTCCCTGGAGACTTTCTTTATAGATTATGCTCCCTTAAGGCACTAAAAATAAAATTTGAATTACTAAAAAATGCATTTACAAGTTTTCCAGATTCATATTGACAGCACCAAGCAAAGTCTCCCTGCAGAACCAATGCTTCTTGTAGGGCCTCAGTTCAGTTCAATCGCTCAGTCGTGTCCGACTCTTTGCGACCCCATGAATTGCAGCACGCCAGGCCTCCCTGTCCATCACCTAAAACACAATATTAGGTACATTTTTCTCCAGGTTGGTGGAAACAGCAAGAAGTAATGGAAAAAAAAAAAAAAAAACCTCAGGTCTTGAAGTCCATGATATCTTCCTCAAGAAAATGAACTTATCAAAAATGTGTTTTCTTCATCTGTCCAACAGAGAAATTCACAGCAGTCTTGCAGGTCTCTAGGTAAATTACCTCACCCAACATCTAGAAAGTGGTAAGAACACCAAAAAGTGGGAGACAGAGGAAGTGGGAGTCTTTGACATTATATTGTTGACAATAGAACCAAATTCAGACCAAAATGGGCAAAAAGTCCAGGTTCAGGAACATCTTATGGGGTGTGATTAATGGTCTACAAAAGATAAGAGATCAGAATGAAAATCACATTGCTTCATTGAATCTACAAGGGAGTGACTGTATCATCCATTTGTTTTCGAAGAAGTGGAAACCAAGGTTCAGAGATAGAAAGTGACTCAGCAAATCGCTGGCAAAACCGAGACTCAGTTCCCACCCCCATGGTCTTCCCTGGACCACAGGGAAATGCAGAGGTTTCTTCTCTTTACCTCCACTGGGAACTATTCTTGGTGTCTCTGCCTTAGTTGATCCTTCGAAGCCCAAATATGTTCAATAAGAGCACCCCAAGGGTTCCTCCAGGAAACAAACACTTACCCTTCACTCATGTTTCCAGGACGTCCCTGTCTTGATGTTGGGAAAACAACACAAGACCCTATCTGGACTATGATAGCGGAAGAGGCACATTAGCTAAAACACAGCACATTCCTGAAATTAACCCAGAAGCAGCATGGGGAAATACACAAAGAGTTGCTAAGAATAACAACATCCTGCTAACACCACCAGTCGATCACAATTGTGTGTGTGCGTGTGTGTGTGTGTGTCTATGTGTTGGCCATCAGGAATTGCATTTACATGTATTTTATCAAAGTTAAAGCATTTTCATACTCATTCTATGATGTGTTCCATAAAATGCATTGATATCCATGGGACTTCTAATACTCCCTTTTTTTTATAGCTCAACCTCAAATTTGTTCCATTTCTCATCATCCTCTGCCTCCGTATAACCTGCAGTTCCCATGCAAACTGAGTTGCTCAGTATTGCTACCTCCAAGCCTCTGTTTGTTCTTTTCTTGCTTTCTGGAATGTCTTCCTTCAGTATTGTTTTTCCCTGAGTATCTCCTTCTTATCTGTCAGATAAGTGTTGCTTCCTCCTGGTCCAGACGCCCAGCTTTTCGGGGTAAAGATTCCACTGGACTCACGTCTGCTTCCCCATGCCTGGCATAGGGACAAGCCCCCCACGGCATTGTGGGTGCTGGGGAGTCGTGTCCAACTCTTTGTAACCCTGTAGACTTAGCCTACTAGGATCTTCTGTCCATGGAATTCTCCAGGCAAGAGTACTGGAGTGGGTAGCTGTTCCCTTCTCCAGGGGATCTTCCCGACCCAGGAATTGAACCTGGGTCTCCCACATTTCAGGCGGATTCTTTGCTATCTGAGCCACCAGGGAAGAGTGAGATCCATAGGGTCATCCATCAGCTCAGCCTCAGAGAGTGCATTCAGCAAGATTTGGATTAAGACCTGCCGATCTGCCTCCCATTCCAAGGCAGCAGCCAAGTGGCTTCTGCCCAGAGACAAAGGATTGCCATTTGGAAGCCAGGTCGTTTTTTTCTGCAGCTGGAGGGCTCTGGATAGGGAATCTTGCCTCCTTCTTGACCCTACCGGGCCCTGAGCCCTCCCACACCCCCCTCTGCTGCAGGGGCCCCCAGCACACAGGGTCATGTTTCCTCTCTTCTCTCCTGAGCCGAGGAACAGCCTTAAAGGAATCTGGAAACTCCTAAGTGACCGTGTCTTTCCTGCTGTATCAGTTTCTAATTGTCCAGGGAAAGGTCGCGAAGGAAGTCTGGGGTACGCTTTCATCCCGGGCTTGAGTTTTATTTCGTTTCCTTCCTCATTCCCCCTAGCTCTTCCAGTCCTCTGTTACAAAGTTGCAGGGCTGTTAGAATTATTTCTAATCTCATTTTAAGGTGAAGTGAAAGAAAGCCTCAGCAGAGACAATGAGGGAGAAAATGGAAGGAACTAGCAAGGGGAAAAGGAAAGGGAAAGTGTGTATTTATTTCTTTGGCTGAGTCGGGTCTTCGGTGGGACACTCAGGATCCTCGTTGGGGTCTGTGGGCTGTTTGTGATGTGCGGGCTGGAGGGCGCATGGGCTCAGGAGTTGTGGGATCTTAGTTCCCTGACCAGAGATCGAACTCGAGTCCCTTGCATTGGAAGGAAGATTCTTAACCACTGGACCACCAGGGAAAGTCCCAAGGGGAAGCATTCCAAGGTTAGTGAGTGAGAACAGAAAGACAACGTTCTGTCCTCTCCTTTGTCCCAAAAGTGGAACCGCAAGGGTGGGAAAAACAGTTGCTGATTGCCCCTCAAACAGCAGTGGATTTTCTGTAAAATTAATGAAACCAAAGCTTCAGGACCCTCGATTCACAGACTGCTTCCAGAGCCTTTGCAGTAGCCTTACATGGTTTTATAAAATTTGTAAGAGTAAGTTATTTTGCAGTGAATGATTTAGAAGACTGCCCTTCTCACTCCAGCTTGCTGTTACTTACCTTTGATTCTGAAGGCAGTGTGGTGGTCACAGGCATTTTAACAATCCAGCTCAGGGGAAATTGATATGAAATACTGTCCACAAACATGCCCTAAAACTTAACCTCACACTATCACAGCAGGGTGTTGATGAGAAACTTGTTCATGAAACTTGTCAATTCAAAGAATATCTAAGATTTGTTCTTACACAGGGCTGGGCTTCCCTGACGTCTCAGACAGTAAAGAATCTGCCTGCAGTGCAGGCGACCCAGGCTTGTTCCCTGGCTTGGGAAGATCCTTTGGAGGAGGAGTGACTACTGGCTCCAGAATCCTGTGGACAGAGGAGTCTGGTGGGCAATGGTCGAGAGAGTCGGATGTGACTGAGAGACTGACAGTTGCATAGGGCTGCCTTGAGATCTCACAGGTCATCTACGAAAGATGTCTGATAGAAGTCTTTTCAAAACTGACAACTATGAAATGCGTATTTTCCTAAAGTACAAATAATTTTTTTTTAATGACAAGCCATTCTATGCTAGAGAAAAGCCTGGATTATCTTTTCATTCTCTCTGTAGAGGATGCTGCTACAAAATTGTTTTCAGATGAAGAGACAGCCAAAAAAAAAAAAAATAATGTAGGAAACAGTATTCCAGAGGTAAGCATAGAATGAGTACTTCTTCCTTCCAGGTTCTGAATCAGGTGCTGAAAATTCAGAGAGGAATAAAATATGGCACTGCCCTGGGAGGCACACATTCTAATCAGGCAAACATTTGAAAGAGCAGGTCAGTAGCTCTATTACCATGAGATGATGACTTTGGAATCAAATCGCCTGCCTCTAGAACCGAGACCATGCAGTGTTCATGATGCAAAACTCAACAGAGGACAACCTAAGTTGTCTGCTAGCTTCCTACTGAGTCAGAGAAGAGTGGTTATGGGCCCATCACCAGACTAGCCACTGTTGGATTTTCAAAGTTCTTCATGATATTAAGGACTTGAAAAAAAAAAAAAAGAACACACATTGTATGGGACTTCCTAGGTGCCAAAATTCACCCCCAAGAAATCTGTGTGTATTAACTAATGTAATCTTCATAATAATCCTAGAGGTAGGTGGTGTTAGTCCTCCTTATAGATGGAGAAACAGAAACATGGAGAGGTTAAGGAACTTGGCTGTGATCAAAGAACCAGGGAGAGGCAGAGTGGGCCCCATCCAGGCTGAAATCACAGCCTCTGATTCACCCAGGCTACCTGCCAGCTCCAATCTAGAGAAGCCTAGCTGGACTGTCTCCATCCCAACCAGAATTCATGAGGGTCAGCCAAAGCTGGGCAGCCAGATTATGTGAAAGGAGGGTGCGGGGTGGGGGCTGATTGGTTGAGGAGATTTCAGCAGCACAGGTGAAAGATCCCCAAGTGTGGAGGTGGAAGCCTCTCTGTGAATCTGGGCTGAAAGTCACATGACATACCTTGACTTCCTCACTGGAAAATGAGAACAAGGTTTCATCCTGCCAGCCAGGAAGTGCCTGGGTGAGAATCCATGCTGCCCCAACTTTGAAAAGTCTTTGCAAAGGTGGGAAAAGCAGAAGAGAAATAGAGGGGGGAAAAAGAAGATGCAAAATTTTAGCCAAGAGACCCTCCCAGAGGTATTTGATGGCTGCCTCAGTTAAACACATTTTGGGGTAAAATGGTTTGCATTTTCGATTTTGCAGTGACGGATCTGTAGTACCTTTGAACAACTCCTAGAGTAGACCAAGCCAAGCCTACAGTCACCCAGTTCCTTTGTGGGAAGATGCCAAAGATGAGCCGGTCAAGCGCCAGCCACAATTGTTCTGGTCCCAGGCCTTGGGCGCCCTTGTGCTCCGCCCTGTCCCCAGGGACCCCATTCCCACCGCCCCTCAAGTCCACACTCTATTTCCAGGTATAGGTACCACTCAGTTTCACACAGCATGAGTCAGGATCCACAACTCCCAAAAAAGAATCAAAAGGATTCAAGAAAACAGTTAAAAACATCACATCCAGCTCCTGGAGTGTTGGTTTTTCTTTCTCACCTGGGGATCCAGGGACAGAGGGGCAAGGAAAGCATCACACAGGTGCCTACTGACCGTTCTTCCTGGGGTCTGGGCTAGGGGCAGGCGGTTGGGGCAGTTGGAAAAGAAAGGAGATGTTAGAGAAAGATGCTCCCTGACCCACATCAGCTGTTAGAAACCTCCCTCACCCCCAGGACTTCTGAGGTTTTCCTGAGTCTGTTGGCAGATTTGATCTCACACAGTATTCTTGGAATCTGAAAAACGCATCTTTCCCATTCTTGTCCCTCCTGAGTCACCGGCCCTCTTCAGCAGGATGTCACTCCCTTCAGAAAGGCTCCCCTCTCTTGTCCCCATGTGGGATGGTGGACCCCTTTATAAGATCCCTTGATCCCTTGTTACCTTGTTTTCAGTCCATTCCTGGGATTGCTCAAACTGCATTTTTTTTTTAATGAAGTAAAGTTGCTGTACAATATTATACAAGTTACAGGTGTACAATGCAGTAATTCACAATTTTTAAAGGTTATAATCCATTTATACTTATTATAAAATATTGGCTCTATTCCTGGTGCCGTGTAATATATCCTTACAGCTTATTTTATACAAAATACTTCGTACCTCTTAATCCCCTCCACCTATATTGCTTCTCCTGCCCCGCTGGTAACCACTAGTTTGTTCTAGACATCTGTGAGCCTGCTTCTTTTTCGTTATATTCATTAGCGTTTTGCATTTTTTAGATTCCACATATAAGTGATATGACACAGCAATTGTCTTTCTCTGCCTCACTTATTTTACATATCATGATGCCCTCCAAGTCCATTTATTTGCTGCAAATGGCAAAATTTCATCTCTTTTATAGTTGAGTTAGTATTCCATCTATATATATATACCAAATCTTCTTTATCCATTCATTTCTTGATGGAAAGTTTGCTGCCTGCCTTGTCTATTATAAATAATGCAGCGATGAACACTGAGTACATGGGTCTTTTCAAATTAGTGTTTGGGGTTTTTTGGATATATACACAGGAGTGGAATTGCTGGGTCATAAGGAAATTTTAGTTTTAGTTTTTTAAGAGAACTCCATGCTATTTTCCACAGTGGCTGCACAGTTTACGTCTCCACCAGCTGATCTCATACTGTTTTATAGCAGCTTTTCCTCTGTTGTCTCTTACAAGAGGGTGTACATTTCCTAAATTTCTTACAAGAGGCTGTAAGTTTCCTGAGGGCAAAGACTGTCTTGTGCATCCCTATGGCCCCCAAACAAGCACACGGCCTAGCACAGAGCAGATGGTAAATAGAAATTGACTGACCTGAGCCCTCCTATTATGGGGTTGATGTGTGCCCCCCTCCCACCCCAGGAGGCATGTTGAACCCTTAAGCCCCAGAACCTCAGAATGTGACCTTATTTGGAAATAGGATTATTGTAGAGGTGATTAGTTAAGATGAGGCCACACCAAAGTAGACGGATTCCCTAATCCGATATGACTGGTGTCCTTATAAGGGGAAGGAAAATTGGCCCCAGACGCAGAGGGGAGATGGCCAAGCGGAGATGCAGAGATTCAGAGAGAAGGCCAAGTAAAGATGCCCACAGGCAATGAATGCAGAAGACTGCCAGCCATCAGCAGAGGTGGGAGTGAGGCCTGGACAGTTCCCTCCCAGAGAACACGAGCAAGCAAGGCTGCGCCAACACCTCGACTTCAGACGTCTGGTCTCCAGAGTGTGAGAAAGAAGTTTCTGTTGCTCTCAGCCACCCAGCCTCTGGTACTTTGTTGTGGCAGCCCTTGGAAACGGTTACTCTCCCCTCCACCCACCTCCTCTCCAAACCCCTGTTCTTCCCCTGAAGCACAGCGTGGTCTCTGAAAGACTTCATTCTTAACCCTTGTCTGCTCCTTGGGGACTATTCCTCAGTCCTTCCTGTTCCCTAATCTGGGCTGAGAAAAAAGCAAAGGAGACTGGTACCCATCGAGCACTGTTTCATGCAAATACTGGTTTGGTTTTTAACATACAGCCTTCCAAGTGGCCTTGAGGATGCTATAAGAAATCTCACAAGAACTTTTTTCCAAAGATCTAAGAATCTGCCTGCCAATGCGGGAGACATAAGTTGGATCCCTGGGTAGGGAAGATCCTCTGGTTGAGGGCATGGCAACCCACTCCAGTATTCTTGCCTGGGAAATCCCACGGACAGAGGAGCCTGAGGGGTAACAGACCATGGGGCCGCAAAGAGTGAGACACAACTGAGCGACTAAACAAGAGAAGTGTTTGGTGTCCAGCAGCAGGAGCCAGTGCACGTGGCTGAGCACCAGGACCCGGGGGCCAGGTCCTCCCTCTTCACCTCCCAGGAGCATTTCCCAGTCTCCCAGGGCACATTGGCGCCAGGCAGCCAGAGCCCCCAGTGCTGAGATGACAGGAAGCCGGGTGGCAGAATCTGTCCTCCACCCCACAAAAGACAGGAAATCCAGAGCTGAAGGTTGAAAATCTGACCTCAGCTCACCCCTGCATTGTGTCGGCCTGGAATGAAAGAATGGGCTGCACAAAGGCCTCTAAAGAAAGTGATTAGAGCCTGTCCCCCGGGGCGAGGCAGAGAGAGACACCAGCCCAGCCCCACCACCCTAGCTCTACAGGCCGGTGGACCAGCCCACAGCTCCCAGGACGAGGACAGACTCTGAGTCCCTGCGAAGGGGTACACCCAAGGCTCCCCCAGAGAGTGAATTCCCTGGGGCTGCTTCTAACCAACCAGACTCCTGGAGCATAAAGGCCAGTGTTGTAAAAACGTGTCATTGCATGCTCAACTGTGTCTGATTCTTGCAACCCCAGGGACTACAGCCCACTAGGCTTCTCTGTTCATGGGATTTCGCAGGCAAGAATACCGGAGTGGGTAGCCATTCCCTTCTCAGGGGATCTCCCCAATTCAGGAATTGAACCGGAGTCTCCTACATTGCAGGCAGATTCTTCACCATCTGAGCTAAGCTATTGGGTAACAATAACCTCTTCCATTCCTGTGATGCTTTGCATCACCCTGAGGTCCTTTATTTCATTTAATCCTCCTTGCAATCTGTAAGGTTAGAATGATCTCTCCCTGTTACAGACGAGGTCATAACTCCTGAGAGCTCAAATGACTCCCAGCTCAGAGGAGAGGAAGAATAAGCTGAAAGCATCCTCCCCACGTGCACACATGCACACACACACACACACACACACACACACACGTGCCCCAGAGACTTCAAGCTTGGTGCCAAGATGGAGGGCAGACCTGGAACAGTGGAGGACTGGGCGGGTGAGGGGTGGCAGGGGAACTGATCTCCAGGACTGGCCATGTCTATTTGGGGTTTTCCTGGAGTCTCTTACCTAAATGGACTAGATGGTTTGTTTTCTTTCTTTTTTTTTTTTGGTGATAAAAAATCATTCCTCACCATCATTGAATATTTACTATGGGCCTTTTCACTGTATTAACTCATTTAGTGAAGGTGAAAGTCATTCAGTTTGACTCTTCGCGATCCCATAGACTGTAACCCACCAGGTTCCTCTGTCTGTGGAATTCTCCAGGCAAGAAGACTAGAGTGGATAGCCATTCCTTTCTCCAGGGCCCCTTCCCAACCCAGGGATCAAATCTCAGTCTCCTGCATTGCAGGTGGCTTTTTTTTTTTTTTTTTTTTTTTACCATCTGAGCCACCAGAGAAGCCTCAAACTCCAGCGGAGCAGGACTAAGTGAGAACCAGAGGGGCTAGAAAGCTGCGTCCTCTCCCCAGCTCTGCCAACACCTTTCCTGGGCTTGACCTCAGTTTCTCCACCTGTCATATGGGAATCACCTCCACCCAGCTCAGAGGTGATTAGGTTCCTCTGTCTGTGGAATTCTCCAGGCAAGAATACTGGAGTGGGATCGAACCCGGGTCTCTTGAATCTCCTGTACTGCACCCTGTGCCACCTGGGAAGTCCCATATTAACTCATTTACTCCTCACAAGAAAACCAAAGTGCTAGATACTGTTTTTATTTCTATTTTCCCAGCGTGGAAACTGAGGCTTACAGAGATAAATAATAGGCTCAGCGTTAAAAAGGAATCCAGAAAACACACTCAGGTGTCCTCACCCAAGAACCTACACTCTCAACCCGAGATGTTAAACTGGCCCTCACATGGAGGATGGTGTCCAAGTCACATCTTCTCATTATAGCTATAAAGGCTATTGCACCCAGAGCCACACAGCGGAGGGAATCTGGGCAAAACTTGGAAAGAACAATGTTTCATTTCTGTCCTGCAAATAACAGTCACTAGGACATGTTTCCTGAGTTCCAGAAGCTCATAGCCCATTGGGGAGGAGACGGTGTGAACAGGATGACAAAGCTCTATGACCGCAGGCATTCTCTGATGGGGGCTTGAGTGACCACAGTGCCAGGAAAAGGGCAGGCTGCCTGAAGGAGCTGCAGGGGCAGAACAGCGAGGAACTTGTGAGCCAAGCGTCCAGGCAAGCTGATGATCAGCAAGGGGGCTGACGGAGGTGGAGAAGGGCCACCACAGAGAGGCCCTGGCACTTGCCTGGAGCTCCCGGCCATGGATGAGATGACCAGCCTTGCAGTGAAAAGTAGAAGTGAAAAGTTGCTCAATTGTGCCCGACTCTTTGTGACTCCATGGACTATACAGTCCATGGGCTTCCCTGGTGGCTCAGAGGTTAAACCGTCTGCCTGGAATGTAGGAGACCTGGGTTCAATCCCTGGGTCGGGAAGATCCCCTGGAGAAAGAAATGGCAACCCACTCCAGTACTCTTGCCTGGAGAATCCCATGGAGGGAGGAGCCTGGTAGGCTACAGTCCATGGGGTCACAAAGAGTCGGACACGACTGAGCGACTTCACTTTCACTTTCATTTTGTGACCCCACGGACTATACAGTCCATGGAATTCTCCAGGCCAGAATACTGGAGTGGGTAGCCTTTCACTTCTCTAGTCCATGGGCTTCCCTGGTGGCTCAGAGGTTAAACCGTCTGCCTGGAATGTAGGAGACCTGGGTTCAATCCCTGGGTCGGGAAGATCCCCTGGAGAAAGAAATGGCAACCCACTCCAGTACTCTTGCCTGGAGAATCCCATGGAGGGAGGAGCCTGGTAGGCTACAGTCCATGGGGTCACAAAGAGTCGGACACGACTGAGCGACTTCACTTTCACTTTCATTTTGTGACCCCACGGACTATACAGTCCATGGAATTCTCCAGGCCAGAATACTGGAGTGGGTAGCCTTTCACTTCTCCAGGAGATCTTCCCAAGCCAGGGATCAAACGCAGGTCTCCCGCAGGGCAGGCAGATTCTTTACCAGCTGAGCCACAGTGGAAGCATGAGCTGTCTATGGGCTCTGCGTGAAAAATCAGACAGCTGATTAAAGGTTCCTGCATACTTGGCCTGAGCCCCTTCCACCTAGTGCCCCCTTCAGATCCAGGCACTTAGTCCTACCCTAGTCACAATCCTCCTCTCAGGGCCCAAGGGGACATGCTTACTAGATGCAGGAAGAAGCTGGCAATGCGAGGTAAAAGGGGCAAGCTAAGATAGGGCCCCCATTTGTGCTCTTGGTCAAGCCTGACAAATGCCCCCCTTTCCTGGCTGGCACTGCAACACATTCAAGCAGACAGGAGAAAGCAATTCGTTTCCCAAGGATATGGCTCAGGTCTCTACCAATTTCCTCCTTTTATGTCTGCTAACATTTGCCTTATATATTGAGGTGCTCCTACGTCGAATGCATGTATTTTTTATAATTATTATATCTTTTTTAATTGGTCTGACAGAATGTGGTCCACTGAAGAAGGGAATGGCAAGCCACTTCAGTATTCTTGCCTTGAGAACCCCATGAACAGTATGAAAAGGCAAAATGNTTTGTCTCTTGCAACAGACTTTATTTTAAAATCTGCTTTGTCTGATATGAGTTTTGCTATCCTACTTTTTATTTCTTATTTGGCTTAGCTGCATGGCTTGCAGGATGTTAATTCCCCAGCCAGGGACTGCACCCAGGCCCCCCAGTGAACGTACCCAGTGCTGACTCCTGGACCGTCAGGGAATTCTCCTACTCCAGCTTTCTTTTGATCTCTATTTGCATGGAGTACCTTTTTTGATCCCCTTACTTTCAGTCTGTGTGTGCCTCTAGATCTGAAATGGAAAGAGAGGGCTCTCACACTCTGCCCTCAGCAGTCCCCAGAGCCACTGGGAGATACCGCACAATCCCTGGAGCCTCTACAGTTCATGCTTGAGGCTCTGGGCTCCTCTCTCTGTGCCCCCTTGTTCACACCCCCAGCTCTGCTCTAGTGAATACGCCTGTGCTTCCTGCCATTAAGCCTAGGCTCTATCATCTTACCGTGGTTCTCATTCCTTGCTGAACCTTCGAAATACATGGGAAGCCCTTGAAAATCTTCAGCATCAGGAATCCCCTGGCGATCCAGTGGTTAGGACTCCACACTTTCACTGCAGATGGTGCAAGCTCAATCCTTGGTCAGGGAACTGACATCACATAAGCCAAGTGGCGTGACTAAAATATATATAGATATATAAAATGTATATATAATATAAAATCTTCAGCATCATGTGGATTTGGTGAATCCAGAGATCAAAAAGACTGTGACTCTTCTCTAGGAGTTTCACAGATAGCAAAAGACACATATTTTCATTGGGATATTCATAGTACTTATTGAGGAACTTGGAAGATGTAGTCTATTTTCTCTATTTTAATGATGATGAACTTGAGGCCCAGCTGGGTGCCTGGCCACTATGTAAACAAATCACCAAACACCCAACGTGAAACATGAGATGCGCACAGCAGAAGAGGGTAGAGTAGTTGTAAGGGAGCACAGAAGAGGGTTCAATGAATTCCAACAACATGGGTCACAGAGGGCTTTGTGGAAGAGACAGCCTATGAGCTGAGCCTTGAAAAATGGTGGTGTTAAGAAAGGAGGGACAGGGTAGCCTCCAGATAGAGGGATCACCAGGAAGAGGCACACAGTGTCTTTACCCTGTGATAAACTTTATTGCTATGTGAACCCACAAATGCTATGATTTCTGTCATTTGCAACTTATCTTTCTTTGTTTAAAGAAAAATACTGAACAGAAATATAAAACATTTAACTGGCATTTTCCATTCTTTGAGGTACTCTGCACCAGGGCTGCTGGTACAATTGTTCACATTGTGTCCTACCCAAGAGGTGCCCTCCTGGGGCCAGAGGCGGGATTGGGGTGGGGAGTTGATATTCAGCTGCATTCTGTTCCAAGCCATGCATCCAATGTGGTCTGCATCTGCCTAGAGAGGAGAGGAAAGTGAAAGTGTTAGTCGCTCAGTTGTATCCTACTCTTTGAGACCCCCATGGAAGTATAGCCCTCCAGGCTCCTCTGTCCATGGAATTCATCAGACAAGAATACCGAAGTGGATTGTCACTCCCTTCTCCAGGGGTTTTTCCTGACACAGTGATCGAAATTGAGTCTCCCGCACTGCAGGCAGGTTCTTTCTGAGCCACCAGGGGAGAGAAGAAGAAGCCTTTCTCTAATTCATGCAAAGGTGCCATGTAGGCTATTGGTAGGCAGTGCTGCAGATCAGAAGAAATAAGAAATCCATAGCATTCAAAGCAATTTGTTTCTGGACTTCCCTGGTGGTGTGGTAGATAGGAATCTGCCCGCCAAAGCAGGACACATGGTCCAATCCCTGGTCCAGGAAGATCCTACATGTATCATAGCAACTAAGCCACAACTACTGAGCCTGTGCTCTAGAACCTGAGAAATGCACGAGAGAAACCACTGCAATGAGAAATCCATATACTGCAACGAAAGTAGCCCCCGCTCACTGGACCTAGAAAAAGCCCATGTACAGCGAAACACCCAACACAACAACCTCCCCCACCCTCAGCCCCTGCCAAAATTTGTTTTTATCAGAGTCTAAGTGTCTGCTAATATTTCAAACTCTGTCATTTGGGGTAAGATGGAAAAAAAAAAACAGAGAACTGTCCCCACCAATCCAGGTGGTTTTTAGATTTTGTATGGACACAGTATGAGTGCATGTAGTCATTGTTTGATTTCCTTTTAGTCTGGGGACATAACAATGTTAGTGCTAAAAAGAGCATACCCAGCAACCAGATTTTAAGAAGATTCTTTCATCCACCACAGACACATAAGGACCAGAAATCTACAGATTATGGGAACAAGAACAACTTCAAACATAACACAATCCAAAACCTTCATTTTACAGAAAGAGACAGTATAGAGAGAGGTTTCCCAGGTGTCTCAGTGGTAAAATAATTGCCTGCCAATGCAGGAGGTGCAGGAGACACTGGTTCGATCCCTGGGTCAGGAAGATCCCCTGGAGGAGGAAATGGCAACCCACTCCAGTATTCTTGCCTGGGGAATCCCATGGACAGAGGCTCTGGTGGGCTTCAGTCCATGCGGCCACAAAGAGTTGGACACAACCAAGTGATTGAGCAAGCACAGTATATAGAGAGACACAGTATAGAGAGAGACACATTCAATCATTCGTTCATCACTTGCTGCTTGCTTCAGTTCAGTTCAGTCACTCAGTTGTGTCCAACTCTTTGTGACCCCATGAATCACAGCACGCCAGGCCTCCCTGTCCATCACCACCTCACTCAGTTCACTCAGACTCACGTCCATCGAGTCAGTGATGCCATCCAGCCATCTCATCCTTGGTCGTCCCCTTCTCCTCCTGCCCCTAATCCCTCCCATCATCAGAGTCTTTTCCAATAAGTCAACTCTTCGCATGAGGTGGCCAAAGTACTGGAGTTTCAGCTTTAGCATCAGTCCTTCCAAAGAAATCCCAGGGCTGATCTCCTTCAGAATGGACTGGTTGGATCTCCTTGCAGGCCAAAGGACTCTCAAGAGTCTTCTCCAACACCACAGTTCAAAAGCATCAATTCTTCTGTGCTCAGCCTTCTTCACAGTCCAACTCTCACATCCATACATGACCACAGGAAAAACCATACCCTTGACTAGATGGACCTTAGTCAGCAAAGTAATGTCTCTGCTTTTGAATATAACTATCTAGGTTGGTCATAACTTTTCTTCCAAGGAGTAAGCGCCTTTTAATTTCATGGCTGCAGTCACTATCTGCAGTGATTTTGGAGCCCCCAAAAATAAAGTCTGACACTGTTTCCACTGTTTCCCCATCTATTTCCCATGAAGTGATGGGGCCAGATGCCATGATCTTCGTTTTCTGAATGTTAAGCTTTAAGCCAACTTTTTCACTCTCCTCTTTCACTTTCATCAAGAGGCTTTTTAGTTCCTCTTCACTTTCTGCCATAAGGGTGGGTCATCTACATATCTGAGGTGATTGATATTTCTCCCGGCAATCTTGATTCCAGCTTGTGTTTCTTCCAGTCCAGCGTTTCTCATGATGTACTCTGCATATAAGTTAAATAAGCAAGGTGACAATATACAGCCTTGACAGACTCCTTTTCCTATTTGGAACCAGTCTGCTGCTCCATGTCCAGTTCTAACTGTTGCTTCCTGACCTGCATAAAGATTTCTCAAGAGGCAGGTCAGGTGGTCTGGTATTCCCATCTCTTTCAGAATTTTCCACAGTTTCTTGTGATCCACACAGTCAAAGGCTTTGGCATAGTCAATAAATCAGAAATAGATGTTTTTTACTATGTGCAAAATTCATTCTAGAAAATACAGAACAAAGGCCAGAGAGCCTCTTACCCCTAGTAAGAGAGATAAGACCCAAATACATAATAAAATAATAATTCATGACCTAATAAAGATACAAAACAAACAGGCATATTCATATGTATTTACATGTTTATGGAAAAATCTAGAAACAAGTACACTAGCATTTTAATAGTTGTTCTCTCTGAAGGGTGGGTTACTAGTGATAGTTTTGTTTCTCTTTTATAAGTCATTGGCTAATTTTTTTCATAGTGACCATAGTTGGAAGGAAGGGAGTTACCTTCATTTCCCCAACCCAAAATGATACAGGAAAAGCACCGGGTGAGGTTAGAGGCTGGGAAGACAAGTCTGCAGTGTGAAGTTTTGTGAAGGAGCGACCTTAAACCTGGCTCCTGGAAGATGTGTGGGCTTTGGATGTGAGAAGACGAGTGGAGGGAAGAAGATCAACAAGGCTTGACGTAGAAGAAACTGTGAGCAGTGGCCTCGCTGAGCCAATTCTGAGGCTCTCAAAGGTCTGGGCTCCTCCCACCAAGTTCAGGAGTGCTGAGGAGCCCCCCAAGAGAAGCAAGCACGATGATTATTAGTTATTGAAGCTGACAAGCACCATCCAAGGTAATTTTGTACGGCTTAAATATATGCCAACAAAGGTCTGTCTAGTGAAAGTATGGTTTTTCCAGTAGTCATGTATGGATAGGAGAGTTGGACCATAAAGAAAGCTGACCATCGAAGAATTGATGCTTTTGAACTGCGGTGTTAGAGAAGACTCTTGAGAGTCCCTTGGACTGCAAGGAGATCCAACCAGTCCATCCTAAAGAAAATCAGTTCTGAATGTTCATTGGAAGGACTGATGCTCAAGTTGAAGCTCCAATACTTTGGCCACCTGATGCGAAGAACTGACTCTTTAGAAAAGACCCTGATGCTGGAAAAGATTGAAGGTGGGAGGAGAAGGGGACGACAGAGAATGAGATGGTTGGATGGTATCACCAACTTGATGGACATGAGTTTGAGCAAGCTCTAGGAGTTGGTGATGGACAGAGAGTCCTGGCACACTGCAGTCCATGGGGTCACAAAGAGTCAGACACTACTGAGTGACTGAAATGAATTGAACTAAATGTATGCTCATATGTTCTTCCAGAGTCAGGTGAGACCCAATTGAATCCATCTCCTCAGACCCCATGGCAAGTTCCCCATTGCATGGAAGTGGTCCTTAGACTCCACCCATCCATCTCACCTGCTGCCCCAGGGTGCACTTGTACCCTAAACACACTCCATTCATACCTCCATGGAGCTCCACCCAGGCTGCCCCTCAACCCAGAATGGTCTTCCTGCCTTTCCCCTTCATGCCAATCACCATCTTTAAGGCTACCTTGCATACCATTTCTTTTATGGGAAGGCTCTCTTGTGCATCCTGCAACCCCAAGTCTCTGAAAACTATCTGCATTCACATCTCCCTTTCCTTCTCAGGTGATGGTCAGAGTCCTCTGCAGCCATGACTGTTCTTCCCACCAGCCCTTCATCTCCTTCACCTGCCCACAGGTCCCATCCCTGAAAGGGTTCAATAGAACAGCATTGAATGCTTTACATTTTGCTGTGGAGCCCTAGTACAGGAAGGGCAAATGTTACATGGCTCAGGAGGCTTGGGGAGCCTGGCATTCTGTAATCCCCTAACTCCAAGAAATCAAAGAACATTGTATTTCGACTTTATGACACATTCTGTGATCAGGCATCGCAGGGATGTGGAGAGGGAACCCCCACACTGCAGCCATTCTGCACTTAAGGGCTGACTCTCCCAGGGCTCTCCAGCATGAGATTTATAATAAGGGTACCATCTGCATATTGAAGAGTCCCCAGATCAACTCTCATTCCCAAGCTCCAGGCCCTTTGTCCCTTCTCTTAATAATATGCACATGTCATTAACATGACAGACCCTTTCCCCTTCAGGGGGCCTGGGAAGGGAGGATCTTCAGCTAGGCACTTGTGCCCCTTGAATAAGGATTTTCAGAATGTGGAAACTATTGATCCCTGGGAGTTAACTGAGGGTGACTCCCCAAAGCTAAATATATGTAAACATCTCTTTTAAAGGTGCCTAAAGTCTCTCCTGGTGGCTCAGACAGTAAAAAATCTGCCTGCAATGGGGAGACCCAAGTTTGATCCCTAGGTCGGGAAGATCCCCTGGAGGACAGCATGACAACCCACTCCAGTATTCCCGCCTGGAGCATCCCATGGACAGAGGCGCCTGGCGGGCTACAGTCCATGGGGTTGCAAAGAGTCGACAGGACTTAGTGACTAACACTTTCACTTTCAGAAGGTCTATTTGACTTGCTTTCTCCTTCATTCTGTGAAAGAACCCACCTTCAAATCCTCAGGGATGCCGTCGTCCCTCCACCCACCCTCCCTCTCAACAGACTTCTCCAAAGTGGTTTCACAACTGCCAATAAAAAGGAAATTCCAGCCCAGGAGTCATGAATCTCACAGGTGATGTTAACAGCAATTTCATCACAGGGTCTTCAACCCAGGGAAAGAAGCCCCAAGCCCTGTTTAGGTGCCTGAACTGCAGCTTCTCTGATGAAACAGAGTGCGCCTCCCAACTGGATCTTGGGGAGGATTTTACGCCATGTGTCCCAGGCAGTCTCTGGGACCAGTCCATCCCCAGATGGCTTTAGGAAGGCCATCCCCTCACTGCTTGGGATTATTTGGTGACTTCAGATTGTTCCTTTGGCTCCTTGCAAAGACCTGAGAAATAAAAAGGATGCAAGAAGGGCCAGACTAGAAGACGGAAGCCAGCATCATGGTCACGCCTCCATAGCATTTTTATTATCATCACTATTATTAGTGTTATCGTTATCATTATCTTGAAGGAGACCCAGAAACTGAGAGAATTAGAGGGGACCGGCCAGCCAGATGTGGGTCCCCAGCATTTGTTACCCTCCCATCTTCCCATTCCTGATTGACAGCATCTCCAAAGAAAAAGAGAGATTTCTCCTTCTTCCACAACCTCAGGGTGACTCGTTCCAGGTCACCTAGCAGAGGTTCCAGAGTTCAAATGATGATGTCCGATGCGTGGACACCAGAGCAATATTCTTTCCAGCCCATCTTTGCTTCCCAGGCCCTTGAACTCTGCAGGGCTGGTTGAGCCCTCAGGGTATGTGTGGTGGGGGTCCCAACTTCAGCCTCCAGTCCTACCCAGCTAGCCTGGCCACGCTGGTCCTGCCCTGCAGTGAGAGCACAGCAAGCACTGAGGGCGTGTGGGTTGGCTTAGCAGTGGGAACTCTCCACTCCAATGTGCCCGGAGACTGGGTGTTTACCGGGACACAGGACTTTCAGCTTTAAAACTGGGACAGTCATGGACCGACTGGGACTAGTCAATCATGCTAGGTAAAGGCAGGGGATGGGGTTGGGGGAAGATATCACATCCCTGCAAAAGGGTTCAGTTCAGTTCAGTTCAGTCCAGTCGCTCAGTCGTGTCCGACTCTTTACAACCCCATGGACTGCAGCACACCAGGCTTTCCTGTCCATCACCAACTCCCGGAGTTTACTCAAACTCATGTCCATTGAGTCGGTGATGCCATCCAACTACCTCATCCTCTGTCGTCCCCTTCTCTGCCTTCAATCTTTCCCAGCATCAGGGTCTTTTCTAATGAGTCAGTTCTTCGTATCAGGTGGCCAAAATAGTGGAGTTTCAGCTTCAGCATCAGTCCTGATCTCCTTTAGGATGGACTGGTTGGATCCCTTGCAGTCCAAGGGACTCTCAAGAGTCCTTCTCCAACATCACAGTTCAAAAGCATTAATTCTTCAGCGCTCAGCTTTCTTTAAAGGCCAACTCTCAAAAAAGAGCTTCTCCTTCTTAAATGGAAACACTGTGGAGACAGCATGTGAATGGCAGTGAGCACCACAGTAAGCCTTCCACAGTGGGTTCTACTCCAATTACCCAGCCCTCAGGATCCATGCCTCCAATGAAGTGGGGGCTTAATTTGCACTCGAGCGAAATACTGCTTCTTTGCTCCAACATGTTCACATTGTGGTTGATCACAGTGGACAAGAAAAAAGTCCTCCTGGGATTGCCCAACCAGCAGAACCCACAGCCACATACAACACAACAGCCTCCACACACATGCAACCAACAGTAACAGAGGCTCAGACCTCTGTGACTAAATGACACGTGCGCTTATATTACCCAGAGGAATTTCGAAAGAGGAGAAGTGATCTCCCAGAACTGTCAAATGAAATGCCTTCACAGCCATCCCCGGAGTTTACAAGACAACAACCTGGAAGACATGGAGAAAACCTCCAACTTCGTTATTTTAATTTTTTTAATGAGATGTTTGGGAACAGGGTTTCTAGTAGAAAGATGCTTTTCCCTCAAGAGAGACTGTTGCTGCTGCTGCTAAGTCGCTTCAGTTATGTCCGACTTTGTGCGACCCCATAGACGCCAGCCCACAAGGCTCCTCCGTCCCTGGGATTCTCCAGGCAAGAACACTGGAGTGGGCTGCCATTTCCTTCTCCAATGCATGAAAGTGAAAAGTGCAAGTGAAGTCACTCAGTCGTGTCCGACCCTCAGCGACCCCATGGACTGCAGCCTTCCAGACTCCTCTGTCCATGGGATTTTCCAGGCAAGAGTACTGGAGTGGGATGCCATTGCCTTCTCCCAAGAGAGACTATAACATATTAGTTCAGGGAATTCAGAAGAAGGACCAATTTAGGATTAGAAAGATCTACTTTCATATCCAAATGCAAACCAACCATTTACAATGTAAACTTTGGTCTCAACCCTGCCCTCCTTGTCAACAAAGATGCCTCTTAACTATAGTTTGAGCATCTTCAGATCTCTAGTATCTGTATAAATTCCCTGTTTTTCTCGGCTTTATGCCAAAGAAAAGTGGCTATAGCAACCCAAGCGAATACTCAAGGTATTAGCTGTCTGTTATCATATTCTGCTTTCATTTGAGCAACCCAATTAAGAATTGAATTTATCATCGTTTTCTCTTGTTCCAGATGAGACAAGCCTGTGTATCCAGTTGCACAAATTGAGTATCTCTAGCTGGCTGTGAACAATGAGTCAAGTCTTTCCACTGGTAATAATTATTGAATATTATGGGACAGTTACTTGCTAAAGGTACCATGGAGCAGAGCAATCAGAGATATGCCTATTGCCTTTAAAGGTGTATCCTAGCTGGGGGAAACCTACTTAGAGATGAACCCAGAAAGCAGACAACGAAGTAAGAGACACATGCTGAACAAGAGCTGACTGTGGCAATAGGAACTCATAGAAGACTCCCCAGCTTCCACAGGGCTGTCCCACTGTATGGCATTCCCTATTAGAACCTTGGGGGTGATGATTGCTATTGTTGTTTGAGAGTTACAGAAAGTGAGAGGCAGAGGGAGGTGGCTTACCCTCAGCCACAGGCTGAGTAAATGGTAGAGCCTAGTCCTGCTTTTCACCCAGAGCTTCCTGGAGACTGGAGAAGGTTCCCAAGCACTGCGGATATTTGTAGCAATTCAAGGCTTCAGGCACTCCCAAAATTCAATGACTCTCCTTAGAACTGAAAGGACTTCCCTGCCGTCTAGAAGATAAGACCCCTCTTTCCCAAAGCAAGGGTCACAAGTTCGATCCCTGGTGGGGGAAGATCTTGGTGCATGATGTTGCTAAAAATAAAATTTTTTTAAAAAAGGCAAAATACAAAATTATCAAAAGATTAAAAAAGAAGAAGAACTGAAATGGAGCCTTGGAAATCACCAACTCCAACCCCTTTCACTTCCAGACAAGACAATAGAAACCAATCACTTACCTCCTGTGGCAAGACTGCAAATAGCAAATAACTGAGCTAAGATCCAAGCCCCAAACAAGTATTTTTATTTCCCAGAGTTGTCTCCCAGTCCACAGGTAACATCATTCTGTAGGGTGAAAGGACTGCTTTCATGATCCCCTTCAGGAAAATAGTGGACGGTAACATAAGATCCAAAATTCAATGAGTAACAAGCTATGGATTTGTGAAAAAATAGACTTATCTCTTGCAAACCACCTCCCCAAAGCCTGCTGAAATTCTTGGGGTTGTTGCAAGGCAGAAGAAAATTGATTTCGCCTTGCCTCTTTAGGCCACATCTCACAGCACCCCAACTGCGTTTAACCCAGGGGTATGTGCTGTGTGTGTTCTCCTGATATGCATTGTACCATAGGTTTGTCTGCTTCAGCCATAAAAAGGCTCTGTTACTTCTCCTGGTCAAAGGTTTCAGGATGAATGTCTTGTAGCAGGATACGCCAATATCAAAAGAGATCAGGTAACTCTGGTCAGTGGCCTATGAAGAGATTTCCTTTACAAGTAAGGAAAACTAATAAACCATTGTAGAAGGCGTCGATGTTCTGCCACACTCAAATTCCTAGGCTTCGTCTTAAAATAGGCTTCAAAGCTCACATTCATTTGTTTCCAAGGTACCCGTTTTCAGGTTTTGTAAGGCCTCTATTGAGGAACAAAAGTCTGCAAAGTTCTTGTTAAGCGCAGGCTTGTGAATTTGTTCTACCAGCAAAGTTTTTTTTTTTTTTTTTATAAAAAGATTCTTTTCCCTAGTAACATACTAGGGAAATGGAGAAAGGAAGGTTTCTGTTAACAAGAAATCAGATTATTGAATAGACGTACATCCTTCCCAGCATGCACCAGGCACTATTCCACGTGCCATGTGTTAGGTAATTTCTGAAATCCCCCAAAAGCCCAGGCGAAGTACATGGTGCCTTCAACCCTAAGGTGCCTGTGGGGAAACTACGCAGCCCAGAGCTTTTCTGTGGGAGTCGGATTCAAACCGACACTTTAACTATAGAGCACACTCAACTACGGCTTTCTCTTGCTTCCCTTTGGGGTAGGAAAGAAGACGTTACTGGGGCAACTTTGCAGACATCCAGAGGAAGACGCAGAAGGAAGCGCCTTGAACTGGGAAGACTGAGGGCACAACTGTGCCCCGGGGTGCTCTCCGCCGGCCCTGCCCCTCAGCTCCAGGGAAACTTCCAGATCATTCTATTCGAAACTGCAACTCTCTTCCCTCCTGCTGTGGCACCTTAGAATTCCTCCATCCTGTTCTACTTTCTCAGCCTTCGCCACCTTATTCAGTGCTGTCTAATTTAGTTGATCATTTTCTTTCTTTTTTACCGTTGTCACTCTCTCCGAGAATATAAGCTCCCTAGATCATGGATTTGGGGGAGTTTTGTCTCTTGTTCACCGATGTCTCCCAAGCTCCTGGATCTGTGCTTGGTGGGTGTGAAGTAAATGTTTGCTATGAAAGAAAGAAGGAACAGAAGGAAGGGGGGAGGATGGGAGGGAGAGAAAGGAAGAAAGGAAAGAGCAAAGGGAGCGGACCATCTACTGCTTTCTCATCTGGTGTTCCACCTCTGAAATGGGACACCGAGCTTAATGGCTGCTAGTGTTAGCCGCTCAGTCGTCTCTGACTTTGTGACCCCATGGACTGTAGCCCACCAGGCTCTTATGTCCATGGAATTCTCCAGGCAAGAATCCTGGAGGGGGGTGCCATTTCCTTCTCCAGGGAATCTTCCCGACCCAGGGATCGAACCTGGGTCTCCTGAACTGCAGGCAGATTCTTTACCATCTGAGCCACCAGGTAAGCTACTTCCAAATATAATAACCTCCGATTCTAAAGACAATCCAAACCCAACCCAAATTAGAATTTTCAAAAGACAGCCATTATGGAGATGAAAGAGTCAAACCCAGAAGACCCAGTTCCCAACACAGGTATAGAATGAACCAGCCAGCACTCCTGGAGAATTGTGAGATTCAGGTATAAAAACTTGGGTGATCTCTCGGATGCTACACAGGGCAGGAAGACTGGAACCATTGTCACTACAGCACAGGGGACCTGTGGCCTCAGATGAATGTAAAGACTTCTTAGGCCCACGGTAGACCAGCAAACCGGCTCCCTCCAATAGCAAGCTCCATAATGGGAGCCTGGAGGAAGCAGATTCAGCCACGGGACCCCTCACAGACTTTGGATCAACCAAAGTTGGTGATATACTTCCCACCAAGGACTTGATTCCATACTGTGGGCTCCCTGAAGACAGGCCTCCCGTGTGTGTTTCATTTTCACTTCCAGCAGTCAGTTTCCAAGGTTCACTGATGCCCAGTGGATCTGCTTCCCTGACAGGAGTTAGCCCAAGAGCTTGGGAACCCAGTTGGCAGGAGGCACTCCATAATGGTTCTCACTGCGTTCCTTCCTTTGCTGCCTACTCAGCCATCAGCCCTTCTACCAGCTTCTGCCAAGGCCCTGTCATCTGCCAGCCACCTGGCCAGGGCCGAAGAATCAGAGGTGGACAGAATGCTGTACTTGCTTTAAGGGAGGCAGCTCAGCTGGTAAAGAATCCGCCTGCAATGTAGGAGACCTTGGTTCAATCCCTGGGTTGGGAAGATCCCCTGGAGAAAGGATCGGCCACCATTCCAGTATCCTGGCCTGGAGAATTCCATGGACTGTATAGACCATGAGGTCACAAAGAATTGGACACAACTAAGCAACTTTCACTTAATGGTCAAGGAGTTCCAGGAGGGTGATGAAGATAGTTCTTCTCTCTTCAGAGGTAGTGAGGGATTAGGAGCTGAACACCCACTCCCCCACCCTCCACCTTGGATATGAGAAATGCTCCCTAAAGGAGATGATGTTGCATTTGCCATTCAAGGTTGAAAAATGTTTCAATAAACAGAAACTGGGTAACCCAAGAGGAAGAAATATAGTGGGACAAGTCGGAGGTGAGAGACCATGAGCGTGTGGTTGGAAGGAGTGGTGTCTGTGGAGGAGGAAGGATGATGGAGCTGGTGTCCAGGGTGGAAGCAGCCTCGTGAGCTGGGCGAAGATTTGGACTTAATCAGTCAGAGATCCTCAAACTCCAGGCCTTGGACTGATCCCTCCTGCCAGATTAGGGGCAGCATTAGATTAGAAATAAAATGCACAATAAATGTAATGCACTTGAATCATCCTGAAACCATCCCTCTCAATCTCAGTCAGTGGAAAAATTGTCTTCCATGAAATCCATCCCTGGTGCCAGAAAAGGTTGGGGACCACTGCTGTAAGTGGTGGGGAGGCATTGGCAGTTTTTATGCAGAGTGAGCTAGCTAGGACTAATATGGAAACACTCTGTAGATGGATCGGTAAGCCACGAGGTAAGGAAGCCACCATGTGAGTGTGGGGAAAGCCAATAGCATGGGACGAACATGGGGTTGATTATCAGAAAACTCCTGTCCCAGGTTATGCCACTAATTTGATGTGGGATCCTATGACCCCATTCCATAAAATGAAGTAATGCAACGAGATGACCTCCACAATCCCTCCAAGTCCTATGATTTATTGATCTAACCAGTACAGAGTGGTTTCTCAAACAGTCTCAAAACTGCTCTTGGAATGCAAAGAGGGTCTCTCATGTTATTGAAAGGAGTGGTTCAATTCTTCTGTGACTACAGCAATTACTTTTTAGATAATTGCAGAGCTAAGTTGGGTGGCACTTTCCCAATGGCAAATAAGAGGAATTTTATTTTAGTTTTAATATTTTAATACTTATTTTTGATCCACTTAAAGCAAAAAGTTCTTTAAGGTAGCATAAAGAACATTATTAAAAAGGTTGTTAAACTAACAATGAAAAACAGATCATAAAAATTTAGAAGAGAGAATGGGCACTAAGTGTGTAAACTTTGAAATGGAATTTGGCTCTGAGATTCCCAGCAGCCAGAGCAAAACATGAAGCCTGGTAGGAATGCCAATCTAGGGCCTCATTCATCTCAATAGTTTAACCTCCTCCAGGGCTGGAGTGCATGCACCTTATGGGATCGCAACAAACAGAAATTGGGATGACTGAGTTGAGTTTCAAGAATCTGAGGCTCTTGGCTCATGGGTACAGACAAAATACAAAGACTGCAGGGAGATTTGGGGCCAGTAAAATGCAAATAGATGGGAAGCCTTTTTGAATGACAATTCAAAAAGGACTTTCAAAGGGTGTTACTTTCTAGTGTGGAGATGGGGGCAAGGAGGGAGATTAAGGAGTAAAAAGATTTCAACATGGTCTGACCATTGGCAATACCACCAACCTCTTAGGAAATGTGGCTGAAAAGCCGGCGGGGACGGGGGAGAACCTCAAATTCTAAACTGCATTGGACTATGTAAAATGGCCAGAGCAGCTGGAGGCCTAGGCAAGCAAAGCCCCTTCTCATTCCTCATTTTCTTCTGAGCAGAGGTCTTTTCAGTACAAAGCTTCTGAGATGAATGAAACCTTAGAGAAATGGCCTTGAATAGCACCATCACCTAAGATAAGTATTTGTAGGCTCTATTCTGAGAAGCTGAACACTTCCCCAAGGACATCACCTCCCACGAGGGAAGCTGTGAAATTGCCCCCTAGCTTCATTGCCATCCCTGTTGCCCAGACTCCAGAACCTGCAAAGTTTAATGCTGCTTCCACAGGCTAGTCCAAACTAACAGGAGTGTCAAGCAGACAGAGCTACTCACACCCCAGTGCCCTCCTGAAGGGATGGGGCACTTGATTGGGGCCACACAGTTGTCACAACACACGTCAGTTAGCTTTTTGAGGGGAGGGACCAACTCCATCCTTATTTGGCTACAGTGCCTTAGCTTAGTAAATTCTGACCAGAGTTTTCTGCTTGGAGACCAATTACATATACTTTATGCCAAAATACAAAGCCATCAGCTAACAGAACAAAGGTAACCAACACCAAATACACCAATTTGCAGAACTCGGGGCCTTAATTTTACTTCTCATTCTAAAGAATCTGATGTCCCAGCAGTAAAAAGGACCCTGATGCTGGGAAAGATCGAAGGCAAAAGGAGAAGAGGATGGCAGAGGATGAGATGGTTAGATAGCATTACTGACTCGATGGACACGAATTTGGCAATCTCCAGGAGATAGTGAAGGACAGGGAAGCCTGGCGTGCTGTAGTCCATGGGATCGCAGAATCAGATACAACCTAGTGACTAAACAACTACATAGGAAAATGTTTTGTAAACTATGCAATGCTATTGCTAGCACATATAATCACTATAACATATCAATATCGTGTAATTTGGGAGAAAGCTCATAACCTTCCTAAGCTCAGTATCCTCCCCACCAAGGGGCGACAATGGCGACTTATCTGTGGAAAACCAAGTTCCCTCTCTAGATTATGTGTTCTTTACAATTGCTGCCTCAGAGGTAGGAGTTTAACCATTGCTATTAAGGAAAAAAAAAATGTTGCATCATTTAATTGCTATTTATTTTCATAAACATGAGGTATTTCAAAGTGCTATAAGATGCAGCACTAAATATATACATTTTGAAGAAATTAAACACAGAACTTTGCATTTACCCAGTTCTATGCACCAAACATGAACAAATACATTAACAGGAAGAAACAGGCTAGGAAAAAGGCATATATATATAGTAAATTTCTTTACAAAAGTTTCTTAGTTCAAAAAGTGATAAAGTAATATCTACTCAAAACTTTCACAACTCATTTTCATACGAAAATATAAGTATCAAATTTAGTTATGTATCAGCATCATACTAAAGTATACAGGCAGTGTAAGAATTAGTACAGTACATAACAGAGATTAACAATATATTTGTATACAAAACATGCTCCTCAAACATTGAGGTATTACAGTACTTAGGTGTGAACTTCCAGTCTAATACTGGCCGCAAAAGCCACCTCTCATTACCCAGGACGTATACAAAAAGGCAGGTGTGTCCATGGTATTTACAGAAATGTTCCCCAGGGGTATCAGTGGCAAACCCCCACGTGGCATCGGCTGGAACTTAAGCACCATTTTAAAAAGAAGGAATGACTTTCTGTCTGGAAACTTGGAACAAACAAGGTGACTTCAACAGCCCCAAAAGGCTCCCAACGGTCACAGGCTTCAACCGCTGTCTCAGAATGACACACAGGAAAGCCGCCGGGGTCACCAGCATCCCATCAATGCAGGTCCTGGTAGGACCCCTCGTGTCCTGCTCCCCACCCCAGATCCAAACTCGACGGGGGACCGATTTGAAAGTAAACCAACATTCTTAATGTCAACACAAGGTTTGTTTTAAAAAAAAAAAAATCAAAATGTGCAAAGTGGCAGTGACTGTCCAGTTCTGAGATGCGTTCAGCAAGTCCGAGCATGTTCAATTTTCTTTAGCAACTGCTGCTGTCTGGCCTGCAGCTTCTCCTTCTCCAGCAGAAGCTGGTGCTCCTCGGCCTGGAGGGAATGGACATACTCAGTGGCCTTTTTCAAAATGACCACTTTGGCGGCCTTCTCGTTCTTCACCAGCTCTGGCACGTGGTCCCTGAGCGTGAGAAAGCTGGAGCGCAGGTCATTGCGACGCTGGCGTTCCAGGATGTTGTGGTTCCGACGGCGCTCGCTGTCCTCCGAGTCAGAGTTGCGGGGGCTCAAGCTCTTCGCCTTGGGCGGGGGGACACTCTTGAGGGGCCGTGGGGAGGCTTCGCTCTTGATCTTCTTCTGGGGGGGTGCCTCCTCGCTCTCCACGTAGGGCGATGGGGCGGCATAGTTGTGCTGCTGGTGGATGGGGACACAGCGTTTGAGGATCAGCTCCCCTGACGCAGCCCTCCCAGGGCCCAGGGCTGCGCTCTTGGGACGAACGGTGATGGTGAAGGTGGTGACAGCCTTGCTGCTGGAGGACGACCGCCGCTTCTCCACAGTCACCACGTCAATCTCCTCCTCCTCGTCTTCCTCCTCCTCGTCTTCATCATCTTTGAGAAAAAGATGAGAGTTATTCTCCTGGTAAGGCACATAGGAATGAGATATACACAATCTCACAAGTAGGCCCCAGCACGTGGTCTGTTATTACTGATCCATCAGCATCAGTCTCTGAACAGAGATGTATACATTTTTTCCCTCCCCATCCTCATCCTCCATTCAAGCTTGAGTGGGTGACAGAAACAAAAAGAACCTTGCTTTGGAGTCAAGACAGAATCCTGGCTTCATCACAGTTTCCCCGGCAATGAAATGGGGAATGACACCGTAGGTTGAGTTGAAGGGATAATATGTAGACAGAAGCTCAGTAAAACAGTAAGCTTTCATCATCGTCGCTAGTCTGCCCCATAGACTTATTTATATTTCCATCTCCATACTTAACTGACACTTCTCATTTTAGGAGCCTCAGCTAGCCGCTACTTACACATGATGGAGTTTGAGTTTTAAGTCAAATAAACTTAAAGAACAATTTAATTAACTAAAGGAGAAAAATACCTTGTCTTCCATGAACATGAGTTCTATATAGTAAGCAGTTTTTCAACTAACAAAGATTAAACCTTAACTGCAAAGTTGTAATCCACCAGAGCTCTAAACCCAAATAGCGGGGCACCTCTTCTCAAAGTCACCACCAACGTGTAGCATTGTGTGTCCATCCTCCCCCCTTTTCATTTACTACCAGGCTTGGATAGAAAATTATTGTTTAAAATGCAAGCATGAAAATCAAAACACATCTTCGGCTTGATCTGAAGGGGACCGGAAAGCTGAACAATTGTGGGATTTGTTCTAAAGCCGAAATGTGAGGCTGTTCCAGTCTGTGGGTCCCTTTAAGCCAATGTTTTGGTTTTCTGCCAAGAAGACAGCTGTTGGAAGGAAGTGCTTCCTCACCGAAAGCTGTCAAGGCACAGACATTAAAGGGACAGACTCGTTCAAACTGGAGGCTTATCACCAAGTTTCCTTCCAGGAGCCTAGGACCAATCTGTCCTCAGCCCCAAAGGAAATTTAGGCTTTTTATGCATCTGTATTCTGAAAACACTGGATTTCAAGGTCCCAGGCTCCCAGCTCCAGGGACAAGAGCGATTCCAGTACTTGGGTAGAGTGCTTCACTTCCAGGCAAAATCTTGGTTTTAACCCTACCCTTCAGTTTCAGCAGCAGGCACACAATAGAACTAATCACTGAGTGCTCCAGGGTGTGTACATTCCTAGACAGCCCGCTAAGCCCCCGCCTCACCTTTGAAGGGCACTGGGTTACAGAAAACAACTCGGATCTGAAATTAGTCCTAGAATTCTGGCTAGAAGACAAAACCCGGCCGGTTTTCACTGCACACTGTAAAGAGGCCGCCCCTTGAGAATGCACACAACCGCTGTGGTACTTGCCGCCAGCTGCTCAATGAAGAGAGGGGGGGTGGCCCCACCACCCCCAGCCTTTCCGATCCTAGCTCGCCCGCCGGCCAGCATATCGCCGCCTGCTGGCGACCGACCAGAAGCAAATAGCCCACCACCCAGAGAGAGGGAAGGTACGGAGGTTTGAAAAAATAAAAAATAAAAATCGGTACTCGCGATTTCTGCAATGCCCCTTAACTTCCTGCACCCTTAATAGGATTTTGCACAGGCCTGCCGTTTATGGAGCGTCTCTCCACCCCTGACCTGTGTTTCAGTCCTTTTGCACCCCTTGGGCTAACAGGTTTCTGTCCAAGCAATGCAGCCTGTGGCCCTCTGAACCCCAACTCAGCTTTAACCACTCAACTTTTCCTAATTTGACCCCCACCCTTGGAGGGCACGCTGCCGAGAGAGATGAGGGACCGGGTGGGGGCCAGTGATGGAGTCAGGCTCCCGGAGGAAGTCAACGTGAGGCTGGAGAACACAGCTTTCACTCACCCTCTCCTCCAAACCCTGGGGATCGCCTTGGGAAAAACCTAACCTCTCAGCCATCAGCATTCTCTCCAAAATGCTCTCTCCCAAAGCCAGAACTCGTGAACCACAGACGCGGGGGGGGGGCACCCCAGGCCCAGCGCCCCAAGGAGGCAGCCGGACCCTGGCTCCCGCTTTACCTGAGTCGCTCAGGGTGTCCTCTCCGGAGGTGCTGAGGGCCTTGTGGTCACTGGCGCTGGCCAGGCGGCCGCCGGTGCGCGGAAGGGCGACTACTGGGGCAGCCACCGGGGCTGCACTGCCCGCTCCCGAAGCGACCGCGGCGCCTGCCGCCGGGGCACCGGCCGGGGAGGCGGGCATGGGCGCGGGCTCGCGCTT